>CAMZMU010000091.1:46030869-46111009 GCA_947311845.1 Poa pratensis | reverse complement strand
AAATAAAGAAATAACCCGTTTTGTCGTTCCATGAAAAGCTACCTATCGAAGAGTTTTTTGTGCAATTTCAGGTCCATGCTTCGAAAACTGGGGTTTCTGAGCAAAATCCGACATGGAGGATTACGTGGACCAAATTTGGGAAACTTTTGAACATGAAACTTGTGTATTAGGTGCTATGAAGAAAAATCCGTTTCGTCGTCGTTCCATGAAAAGTTACCTATCAAAGAGTTTTTGTGCAATTTCGGGTCCATGCTGCGAAAACTGGGGTTTCTGAGCAAAATCCCGACATGGAGGATTTCGTGGACCAAATTTGTGAAACTTTTGAAGATGAAACTTGTGTATTAGGTGCAAATAAAGAAATAACCCGTTTTGTCGTTCCATGAAAAGCTACCTATCGAAGAGTTTTTGTGCAATTTCGGGTCCATGCTGCGAAAACTGGGGTTTCTGAGCAAAATCCGACATGGAGGATTACGTGGACCAAATTTGAGAAACTTTTGAACATGAAACTTGTGTATTAGGTGCTAATGAAGAAATAATCCGTTTCGTCGTCGTTCCATGAAAAGTTACCTATCAAAGAGTTTTTGTGCAATTTCGGTCCATGCTGCGAAAACTGGGATTTCTGAGCAAAATCCGAGATGGAGGATTACGTGGACCAAATTTGAGAAACTTTTGAACATTAAACTTGTGTATTAGGTCCAAACAAATAAATAGCCCGTTTCGTCGTTCCGTGAAAAAGCTACCTATCGAAGAGTTTTTGTGCAATTTCGGGTCCATACTTCGAAAACTGGGGTTTCTGAGCAAAATCCGACATGGAGGATTTCGTGGACCAAATTGTGAAACTTTTGTAGATGAAACTTGTGTATTAGGTGCAAATAAAGAAATAAACCGTTTCGTCGTTCCATGAAAAGCAACGTATCGAAGAGTTTTTGTGCAATTTCGGGTCCACGCTGCGAAAACTGGGGTTTCTGAGCAACATCCGACATGGAGGATTACGTGGACCAAATTTGGGAAACTTTTGAACATGAAACTTGTGTTTTAGGTGCTAATGAAGAAATAACCTGTTTCGTCGTTCCATGAAAAGTTACCTATCGAAGATTTTTTGTGCAATTTCGGGTCCATGCTGCGAAAACTGGGGTTTCTGAGCAAAATCCGACATGGGGGATTTACGTGGACCAAATTTGAGAAACTTTTGAACATGAAACTTGTGTATTAGGTCCAACAAAACAAATAACCCCTTTCGCCGTTCCGTGAAAAGCTACCTATCGAAGAGTTTTTGTGCAATTTCGGGTCCATACTGCGAAAACTGGGGTTTCTGAGCAAAATCCGACATGGAGGATTTCGTGGACCAAATTTGTGAAACTTTTGAAGATGAAACTTGTGTATTAGGTGCAAATAAAGAAATAAACCGTTTCGTCGTTCCATGAAAAGCTACATATCGAAGAGTTTTTGTGCAATTTCGGGTCCATGCTGCGAAAACTGGTGTTTCTGAGCAACATCCGACATGGAGGATTACGTGGACCAAATTTGTGAAACTTTTGAACATGAAACTTGTGTATTAGGTGCTAATGAAGAAATAACCCGTTTCGTCGTTCCATGAAAACTTACCTATCGAAGTGTTTTTGTGCAATTTCGGGAACATGCTGCGGAAACTGGGGTTTCTGAGCAAAATCCGACGTGGAGGATTACGTGGACCAAATTTGAGAAACTTTTGAACATGAAACTTGTGTATTAGGTGATAATGAAGAAATAACCCGTTTTGTCGTTCCATGAAAAGTTACCTATCGAAGAGTTTTTGTGCAATTTCGGGTCCATGCTGCGAAAACTAGGGTTTCTGAGCAAAATCCGACATGGAGGATTACATGGACCAAATTTGAGAAAATTTTGAACATGAAACTTGTGTATTAGGTGCTAATGAAGAAATAACATGTTTCGTTATTCCATGAAAAGTTACCTATCGAAGAGTTTTTGTGCAATTTCGGGTCCATGCTGCGAAAACTGGAGTTTCTGAGCAAAATCCGACATGGAGGATTTCGTGGACCAAATTTGAGAAACTTTTGAACATGAAACTTGTGTATTAGGTCCAAACAAACAAATAACCATTTCGTCATTCCGTGAAAAGCTACCTATCGAAGAGTTTTTGTGCAATTTCGGGTCCATGCTGCGAAAACTGGGATTTCTGAGCAAATCCGACATAGAGGATTACGTGGACCAAATTTGAGAAACTTTTGAACATGAAACTTGTGTTTTAGGTGCTAATGAAGAAATAACCTGTTTCGTCGTTCCATGAAAAGTTACCTATCGAAGATTTTTTGTGCAATTTCGGGTCCATGCTGCGAAAACTGGGGTTTCTGAGCAAAATCCGACATGGAGGATTTCGTGGACCAAAATTGTGAAACTTTTGAAGATGAAACTTGTGTATTAGGTGCAAATAAAGAAATAACCCGTTTTGTCGTTCCATGAAAAGCTACCTATCGAAGAGTTTTTGTGCAATTTCGGGTCCATGCTGCGAAAACTGAGGTTTCTGAGCAAAATCCGACATGGAGGATTACGTGGACCAAATTTGAGAAACTTTTGAACATGAAACTTGTGTATTAGGTGCTAATGAAGAAATAATCCGTTTCGTCGTCGTTCCATGAAAAGTTACCTATCAAAGAGTTTTTGTGCAATTTCGGGTCCATGCTGCGAAAACTGGGTTTCTGAGCAAAATCCGAGATGGAGGATTACGTGGACCAAATTTGAGAAACTTTTGAACATGAAACTTGTGTATTAGGTCCGAACAAATAAATAGCCCATTTCGTCGTTCCGTGAAAAGCTACCTATCGAAGAGTTTTTTTGCAATTTCGGGTCCATACTTCGAAAACTGGGGTTTCTGAGCAAAATCCGACATGGAGGATTTCGTGGACCAAATTTGTGAAACTTTGTAGATGAAACTTGTGTATTAGGTGCAAATAAAGAAATAAACCGTTTCGTCGTTCCATGAAAAGCAACGTATCGAAGAGTTTTTGTGCAATTTCGGGTCCATGCTGCGAAAACTGGGGTTTCTGAGCAACATCCGACATGGAGGATTACGTGGACCAAATTTGGGAAACTTTTGAACATGAAACTTGTGTTTTAGGTGCTAATGAAGAAATAACCTGTTTCGTCGTTCCATGAAAAGTTACCTATCGAAGATTTTTTGTGCAATTTCGGGTCCATGCTGCGAAAACTGGGGTTTCTGAGCAAATCCGACATGGAGGATTACGTGGACCAAATTTGAGAAACTTTTGAACATGAAACTTGTGTATTAGGTCCAAACAAACAAATAACCCATTTCATCATTCTGTGAAAAGCTACCTATCGAAGAGTTTTTGTGCAATTTCGGGTCCATGCTGCGAAAACTGGGGTTTCTGAGCAAAATCCGACATAGAGGATTACGTGGACCAAATTTGAGAAACTTTTGAACATGAAACTTGTGTATTAGGTGCTAATGAAGAAATAACTCGTTTTGTCGTTCCATGAAAAGCTACCTATCGAAGAGTTTTTGTGCAATTTCGGGTCCATGCTGCGAAAACTAGGGTTTCTGAGCAAAATCCGACATGGAGGATTACATGGACCAAATTTGAGAAAATTTTGAACACGAAACTTGTGTATTAGGTGCTAATGAAGAAATAACCCATTTCGTCGCTCCGTGAAAAGCTACCTATCGAAGAGTAATCCTGCGTATTCTTACAGACACTACATGTACAAGAAATAAAACCATTCGCCGACTTGTTTGCCTCAGCCACATGGAGAAATTCATGCATGCCACTAATGAACTCGGGAGTGCGTCGGTCACCGTACATCCATTGCCGACTCATCTGTATTATATAAGTATATCAAAAACCATTACACTACATCATGAATAGATAAGTGACCAAATTAATTAATACAAGTTCATCACATTAAAAGCAAAGTAGAGTACTGACCAAATGTAATACATAGTTCTCATAAAGCATACATTAAAACTAACATACAACTATCTAAAAAATTTAAATCCAATAATAAACGTGATCAAAATCGCAACTAAGGTAATATCTGAACCAACAGCATAATGATATCAAGCCTCTTGATTAATGACATATTTTATAATCTTTTTAATCTTCAAGCGCATTGCATCTATCTTGATCTGGTGATCATCGATGATGTCGGCAAGCTTGAAGTCCAATTTCATCTTCTCTTCTAGGCATTAGAGAGAAGATCTTCACATCTTTTCAATTTTGCTTTCAAATCATTGTTTTCTTTTTCAAATAAATTTAGCATCTTGACAAGAGGGTCGGTTGGAATTTCCGGTTCAACTACCTCCTAGATAAAAATATCTATGTCAAGTTGGTCGGTATAATTGTCATAAAACGAAATGAAACTAAAAGTTATAAAAGTATACCACATCCGAATCATAGACCGGACGAGGGCCGACGGGGACGGATATCAAAACCATGGCACTATACATATAAAAAACAATCATATAAGTAAGAAAATTATACAAGTAATAACTATGCATCTAAATCATAAAACTAAGTTTTTTTTAAAATAAAAGATAAAAACAAGAGGCTCACCGAGGTGGAACCGGTGATGGGACGGCGTGGTCGATCGACGGCGGTGAGGACGGGGACGGCACTAAAACCCACAAATCATACTTTAATTTGAGCTCAAATTGCATATAAAACAAATGAAATCCCTAACTTTGGCATTTCATCAAACACCTAGCTAGCACTAGAAAAATGAAATGACCTTAACTAGCAACGAAATGAGCTAAAGTAGCAACGCCGGAAGTGCTAACCCTTGTTTAGATGGGGCGCCGTCAATCTTGACAAATGGTGGAAAAAAATGGGGACGAACTCGAGCTCGGGAGAGAAAATAGATGAGAAAATGTTGATGAACTCGAGCTCAAAAATGACCATGGCCGGCTCGGGGGTGGAAGATGATATAGGGGACACTTTAGTCCCGGTTCGTATCACGAACCGGTACTAAAGGTGCTCGTGCTGACCCCACCTCTGCGGCCGCCTGCCGCGACCCTTTAGTACCGGTTCGTATCACGAACCAGGACTAAAGGTCCAGTTCGAACCGGGACTAGTGCTGGCCGGCGCCCTGGACGTTTGAACCGGGACTAGTGCCCCCATTAGAACCGGGTCATAAGGGAACCGGGACGAAAGGGCCAAACGGATGGCCCTGTTTCAACTAGTGCATGGTGTCATAATGGTATTCATGGTGTTCTGAAAGGTTGTTGGGACACGTGTCGAAACATATTTGTATTCAAAGTGACCATTGTGTGCAGTTTTAAATCCATCTTCATTCATATCCGAGGGCTAAGAACTGAGCACCTGACAGCTTATTCATTAGCTCATCTACTATAAGAATAGGGTATTTATTCTTGTACTTGTACAACCTAATCTGACGAATTTTTGCTTCTTGTGACACATTTGGTTGCATTTTATTTCATTAATGCAACGAATAGTACGATCCAAACAGTTCCACAAGGTGCAGCGACATCATAATACTCATTGATTTGTGGTTTTTGTAATACAATCACGGCAATGCACCTTGCTCCATCTCTAGCTACCGCTGGACCGCTCATTGCTTCTCTACTGCTATACTCTACTTGTATAGCTCGAATCACGTCTCAACGCGAGATAAGAAACAGAATCCCTCCTTCCATAGCCAACATTCGGCAAGGCACATCCTCTTCGAGTGTCGTTTCTCCAGACGCATTTGGGCAGGGGCTGCCTCTTGGTTGTCTTGCCCTGACCTCCTGCTTAATTTGGGTTCTGGAAGGCCCACGGTTCTCAACTATTGGCAAGCGATTGTGATCACCCCGTCGGCGAACCCAAGGGCCTCAATTCCGCTGTTGTCCTAACGGCGTGGGAAATCTGGAAGGAGCGAAATGAGAGGGTCTTCAACAACAAATTCACTGCTCCTATGCAGCTTCTTCAGAAGATAAAAGATGAGAGCAAAGTTTGGATTCTAGCTGGCGCTAGGCACCTTGCGGAGCTTATTTCTTAAGTTTCCTGTTTTTTTGGCCTAGAATGGCCTTTTTTTAGTTTGGCTTAGGCCACACCCTGTTTGCTCCTTCTATATCAATAAAGTGGCAAAGCTTTTGCCCGGTTCAAAAAAAAAAAAAAAAAAAACTAAAGAGCACAGTAAAAACGTGGCGAGAAATCAGCCGCCGTTTTGTCGCATACTACCCTACAAGGCGTCTGACGACCGCTTTGCATACTCTTGAACCAACGCTCCAAACAGTGACGGCTTCTCGATCAGGTTGACAGGCCGATCAAACTCCTTAGATAGTCCTGAAAAGTTCGATTAAGAATGTTAGATCACTAGGTTGCTGATTTTGAGCAATAGATTAGTTAAGTTCTGAATTGTCAGTGTCCGAACATAGTGAAGAAAGCGATAGAATATCAGGCTGTTAATTTATTACCAGCATCTATAACTAGGACTCTGTCGCAGTCCATGACCGTTGGTATCCTGTGCGCGATGGTGATGACAGTGCACGCCACAAACTCTTCCCGGATGATTCTCTGAATGACGGCATCGGTTTGGGAGTCCACGGACGCAGTGGCCTCGTCCATGAACAGTACCCTGCTGCGTTTCAGCATCACCCTACCCAGACAAAGCAGCTGGCGTTGCCCCACGCTCCAGTTCTCACCGTTGTCGACAACTACGACATATAGAAGTGGCAAAAGTATCAGAGTATTAGTATATCTATATGCAGGTGCAACAAATGTTCTAAGTTCTAACAACTTGTATTACTTAAAGATGTTTAATCACCTAGCATACTAATATGCACAATTATTAGGCGAGTTCAGTTAATTTGTTCAAGTGCATGCTCGCTGGGGAAGAACAATACTATATATATAGTCAGGATTGTAAACACATAGACAGTAATTGGAGGAGCTTGTACCTGATGCCTCGAGCTTTTCAGGTTTTGAAGCCACGGCTTCTTTGAGCTGACAACGATCCAAGGCCTAAAACGAAGAAAGTTTAGGATTCCTCAAAAGTCATTGCAAAATTTGTCACTTGTTTCTCGTAAAAATACCTGCCAAATTTCCTCATCGGAGTACTTTTCAAGCGGGTCGATGTTGCTACGAATCGTGCCTTCAAAGAGGACAGGATCTTGTGGGATGATACCGAACCGAGACCTCAAATCATGTAGTCCTAAGGTGCAGATGTCAACACCGTCGATTATTATCTTCCCCTCGGATGGCTCAACCATTCGGAAAAAGGCTTGGATAAGCGTCGATTTTCCACTGCCAGTTCTACCGACGACTCCGATTTTCTCTCCTCCATGTATACTTACTGTGATGCCCTTCAACACTAGTGGAGTGTTATGGCGGTACCTAACCTGCATATACACACATAATAATTTGTTATTCACTTCATTGTTTTTCAACAGAATATCAAGAGGCTAGTAGCTAGCTACCAGAAAAGTCCACTGATCGATGCTTTGCATGATAAAAATATTATGCATAGCATTGTTAAATATAAAAGTATCAAGAAGTTACCTTGAGATCAATGATATCGATATCTCCTTTTGCTGGCCAGTTTGCAACAGGTAAACAGTCCTTGATCCTCCACTCTGTCTCGGATGGAATGCTTGTGAATTGCTTTATCCTCTCGACTGAGACCATTTTGTTTTCAATGAGACAACTCATCCATATGCCATAGAAAAACACCGCGTTGAGGGATAGACCATAGGAGAGCGATAAACCCACGAATTCTGCACCAAAAGTAGCTTAGAAGCGTTAATTACGGCAACACTCCATGCTTAGATTTGAAAGTTTTTTTTGTCCTTATTTAGACTTGAGAGGAATACATTAGTCATGAAAGATTTCTAGTCACTGAACTTGTGTGAAGTTGAAAATATTTCAACAGTGAAACACACAACATATGATCAATTGGATGTCGGACATGCATATATAG
Organism: Poa pratensis; assembly: GCA_947311845.1. Classification (NCBI taxonomy): domain Eukaryota; kingdom Viridiplantae; phylum Streptophyta; class Magnoliopsida; order Poales; family Poaceae; genus Poa; species Poa pratensis. The sequence goes on along the minus strand of CAMZMU010000091.1, from coordinate 46,103,074 downwards.
AATGTGAAAACAGGAAGAGGAGCATACCTTGCTTGACGAAGCCTTTGGGCAATGTGACCATGAGCAAGGCGGTGAAGCATAGAACCAAGCTTCCCATGAGCTCGAGCCGGAAACCAAGCCACTCGGTGGCGCCATTGTTGTGGAAGTCCATCCTCAAACTAGAATTCAGGCGGTTCAGATTCTCCTGAAAGAAGCTGTCTCCCTTCCTGAAGCATCTGATGGTGATGACACCCTGAACCGTCTCGGAGAAATGGTTGATCACTGGAGCCTTGGTGATGGACTCGAGACGAGTAAGCTCCCTCGATGTTGACAGGTAGTACCCCTGCAAATCAAGCTAGTAATTAGCCAAGTAGCTGCTAGATGGAACTAAGAAAAATATAACAAATTAAATTTGTCAGGTAGCTACTGGATCAAGTTATAATTAAGTTACTACTTACCCGGTACCATATGTTGAGTATGAGCAGCGGGATGATGGCAATGACAGACGGCCATGCCACTTGGCATGTGACGACAACGACGCTGATCATGGAGATGTACATGTAGACGCTATTCCAGACAAAGAACGGGAGCAAGAGATCAACGATCATCTGGTCTGATGATGCCTGTAAAATCATGCCACATTCAGAACATCAAATATATATATATATATACTAAGCTGGTTGGTTTCTAAGATGCCTAGGTACGTACCCTGGTGAGGATCCTCCCGGAGGGGGTGGTGTCAAAGAAGGACATGGGAGCGTGGAGAATGCTATGGAGGATCTTCTTGAAGAACCGGTTGGCGGTCTTGAGGCTAATGAAGGCCACAAGGAACAACCTTACTGACACGAGTAGCACTGAGGTAGCGGCAATGATGACATACACCTGGATGAAGAGAGATGGTTGGTACTCGCCGGAGGTCTCGTAGGAGAGCCACAAGTCGCCGGCCACCACGGACCCTGCCACACGACGGACATGAAGATAATCGCCGCCACGCCCCACCACCCCCAAGTCTCGGTCATGTACTGCCTGTACACGGCGAAGCTAATGTGGCTACTCCCACGCTCCTCGTCTTTGGTCAGCCGCGCCGCCGGCACCTTCTTAGCGGTGGCAGAGGAGGCAGCGGCAGCGTCGCCATTGGATGATCTGCCGGGGGCCGGCTGGTGCGAGATGGTCAGCGGCTGGCGGTCGACCTTATTGGCTGGTGTTGCGTTGTCCACGAGTTCCATGGAGCTATCGTGTGCGGCAACAAGTGCCGTGAAGTTGGTGCCTGCCTCGAGGAGCACATTGTACTTGCCAGATTGCACTATCATGCCATCCTTCATTACCTGCAAGTACATCCATCACCAAAAAGTAAAATAAAATAACAAAATTATTAATATTTTATTTTACAATAATCGAATCGCTAATTTCCAGTCGAGTTGATCCAAAGAATCAAAGATGATTAAGACTATATCTGTATGCAATGTACTTACATATATACAATCCGCATTGTGCAAAAAATCGACTTGGTGAGTCACAAGCACCACGGTCTTGTTCTTGAGTGCACCTCTCACACATTCCTGCCAATTTAAAAGGACAATTCAGTCTGGCTAGCTGGTGACATCCTAAGAACAGAAAGCATGCATGAGGTGGTAGGGTAGGTACCTTGAAGATCTGGGTGCCCGTCTGTGCGTCGACGGCGCTGAAGACGTCGTCGAGGAGGTAGACATCGCAGTCCTGGTAGACGGCGCGGGCGAGCTGGATGCGCTGCTGCTGGCCGCCGCTGAGGTTGATGCCACGCTCGCCGATCTCGGTCTGGTCGCCCTGCTCCATCATCTCCAGGTCCTTGTCCAGGCAGCACACCCGGATGGCCTCTCTGTAACGCTCCCTCTGCATCGGCAGGCCGAACAGGATGTTCTCCTCCACGGTGCCGCTCTGGATCCATGACGTCTGTGCGACGTAGGCCGTGCTGCCGCACACCTTGACCTGCAATTAACAGACCGATTCAGAATTTCAAGCATGAGTTGCAATAAAGAAAATGTATCCAATATTCCTGTAGGTTCCTCTGAAAATGTACCCAGAAAAACATATTTTTATAGAAAAGTGGAAATGCAAACACAATGAGCACACACCGGGCCTCTGCATAGTACAATCAACGCCAACACATGAATAATTAAATTACTCTTTTTATAGAAAACGAATGGAGGTACATCTACAATTAAATTAGTACTAATTAGTACTAGAATCCTTATATAATTCTACTCCAGACAAGCTTCCTGTGCATCTTCTGCCTGGTAACAAAAATTACTGGGACTAAAACCACTGATCTAGGAAGAATAAGATGCATCCGACTCTGCTACGACACAATGAAGAAAACTGTACTGATCCAGGAAGAATAAGATGCAGATTTGTGTTGTGTGCTTACATCCACTGTTGGTAACAAAAAATAAGAGGGCAAGGGGAACGAACCCCGTAAGGCAGCAATCTACTCCCTCCGTCCGTGAATAAGTGTACTTCTACCTTTTACGGTAAGTCAATCTTATTAATGTGTGATTAACTTTTTTATGTAAAGGTACCAACATTTATGACACTAAATTGGTATCACTAGATTCGTCTTAAAATGAAGTTTCGAAATTTACCAATATTAGGTCATATATGTTGATACTCTTTTCTATAAACTTGGTCAAATTTTTTAAAAGTTGGCTCAATACAAAAGCTAGATGTACACTTATTCAAGAACCGAAGGAGTAGGCCTGAAGAGGAGTCACCAGCCCAGACGAGCACCTCTCGATCTCCAACCTCCGGCCGGGTGCTGAGGAACCACTCTCTCGCCACCCCGTTCTGATGAATTGAGGGCTGTAGGGCGGCTGGAAGTAGGGATGCAGGGCGATGGAAAGAAGGGCTGCGGCGGTGACCTTCCTAGGGGAAGATGAGGCTGCTGTGGGCTGGATGGTTTCCATTCCATGTCAATACCTCACACTTTTTTCATTACCACAAATGAACTCAAATAGTTGTGGGGTAGTAGAATTGGAGTGACGTTTTTTGAAGTAGTTTGAAAGTTGCAGGGGTATTTTTTGAAACCAAATGAATTGGAGTGGCATTTATCCAAATAACCCTTGCTCCAAATGTCAAGATCCAATTGATGAGAGTTTGCGACAAGGTGATAAAACCAATTTAATAGAGCTCACATCGAGCCGACGCTCCAGAGCATGGACACAGTCTAGGTGCTGGCCTTCCGCGCCATGGCCGAGCCTCAAGGTCTTGCCTCTATGGCTTGGGCCTCAAGCCTCCAAGTCCGTCCTCGTCCTTGTCCCTGGGAGCCTACCATCGGTCGACATCGCCAAGTCCCACGTCACCTCAGCAAGCACACCACGCTTCCCCGTCAATGCAGTACAGGGGTGCCGGATGCAGGGAGAATATGCTCGGTGCCCCGCTACGTAGCAGCGGCAGGTGCTGCAACCTGTGTGCGCCGGTGATGTCTGCGCTCGAGGGCGGTGCTCCCGTCAGGGGTGGTACAATATTTTGAAAATTTTGTAGCAGATCTTTTCTCCTTTTGATGCAAATCCATAGAAGGCTTGTAGCAATTTTCTTTTTCACATGATGCTTTTGCTGTGGTGCAATTTTTTTGGGAAGATTTGTAGCAGATCTTTTCTCCGTTTGATGCAAGTCCATAGATGGTTTGTAGCAATTTTCTTATTCACGTGAAGCTCTTTGTTGTGGTGTAAATTTTTGGAAGATTTGTAGCAGAGTTTTTTTTGCCTTGATGCAAATCTATAAAAGGGTTGTAGCATGTGTTTTTCACATGATGCTCTTTGATGTGGTGCAAAGTTTTGGAAGATCCGTGGCAGAAATTTTCTCCTTCCAATGCAAATCCACTGAATTTTTGTACCAACTTTCTTGTGCTGCAAATCTCAGCCGAAGCTGCTATAGGGGATTTAGGCGATGCTACATGTGGCAGTCAATAGTTTCTCCTTCTAATGCAAATCCACTGAATTTTTGTACCAACTTTCTTGTGCTGCAAATCTCAGCCGAAGCTGCTATAGGGGATTTAGGCGATGCTACATGTGGCAGTCAATAGTGCTACTGAAGTCAGTTGATGGTGCTGTCAGCGGCCGGCGGTGTTGCTGCCAACCTAGGTTGCTCCTGCTGCCAAGGATTCCAACATGCTACCGGCAGTTCTACGACTGGCGATAGTGTCAAGAGCGGCGCCAGCGATCGGAGCTTCTCTGCGTGGGAGGGACGCCAGTAGCGGAGTGGACGTGAGCGACGAGATGCGGGGATTTTTTTCTTTCCTCTATGGGTGAAGCAGTGCAGATGGGCATGCGGCAAGACGCGGAGGGTTTTTCTGTTGACCACGACAATGACACGTGTCAGCTTCTCCATACGGAGGATCAGTGGGATAATCTCTGGAGGACGCTCAGCGCTCGCCTAAAACCATAGGAGACAATGATACACACAGCCCAAAAGAGTACACGGTTTTGCTAAATCCAGATTCAGGTAGTTGACCTGCCTTATGTCGAACTTTTTTTTTTAAGTTGCACTCCAGCATGTACATCGAGTGCAGGCCTGCCCCTCGGGGAAGGACGACGCTCTAGGCCTATAAAAAATTAGGGTCCTCCAGCTATTTTCTCTCTGTAGTATGTGGCCTACTGGAATTTTCTTACTAGCCGGAGTAATCATGCATTACTCTCCAGCGTAAGAAAGAAAATGCTAGACGAAGACATTTTGCAAAGCCTCTGCCTTGGAGCAGAGCGACAGTTCACGTTTGTTTCTCTTTACGTCAAAGTCCGGGCAATCTTTCTCTGTGCAAATTAGGTTGTCAGAAAATAAACAGTGCGACAGAACTATTCCAGGGGTTAGGCATAGTTCTCTATCTATATTTAGTCTATGCCCTAGTTTTACCGTAATGATTGATTATTGATCGATAAATCTAGAAGATGATCAATAATGTGTCTCTGTTGATGCGATAGGTTGAAAGGCTGGTAATTTATAGTGATGTATCATGCATGCTATTGTGCTTTTTTATTTGTGAGCTCGATGGATAATCGGTAAGACTTACTCAGTTAAACGGGTTGTTGATTTCATAGAATAACTTAGATGATCCATTGAGATATTCTTAAGGTAATATATAAAGAATTTGATATCAATGATTCTGGGCGCTCTTTAAGTAATTATTCATAACATGGTAAAACATACGCACATTCTATAATAATAAAAATTATTATTCTTATTATTATAGGTATATTAAGGAATCTTTAGTTCAAGTTGTACACAACCATTGTATTAGTACATAACAACCGTAAGTACGTACACCCCCATCAGCCACATGTGTCACACTGGTCACGAGTTAGTGATGCTTGTGCATTTAATTAAGTAAAAAATCTCTAAGCACTAACAATCAGATAGAAGTCTATGAATTTTGGCACGCACGTGATGATGAATGTGGTATTCTCTCTCTTTAAGAACTAAGATATACTCCCACTGTCCTACCCCCCATCAGCGTTCGTACATACATGACATATAAATTTATTTATAATGTTAATATTTTAAAAGTATATCTATGTTAATACGACGATATACAATATCAATAGATTCCATGATGAAATGTATTTCCATAATGTACTTATTCCATATTGTACATGTTGCTATTCCCTTCTATATGTTCGGTAAAATTTAAACTAAATCTATACAACGTAAAGACACACCAATAGATATCTTACACTCTGCATCTAATAGAAACAAATGCAGGACAGAAAATTTTATGAGGTATACCTTGCCGGAGACCTTCCTCGTCTCGCCGAGGATGCAGCCAAGTAGCGAGGACTTGCCAGACCCAACCATGCCAACAACGCCACCATTGCACCGCCTTGTATCTCGAGGTTGATCCCACGCAACACCTCCTCGTCATCCCATGCAAACATTCCATCTTTCACATGCACAGCGAGACGCCCTTTCGAAGAGACCGTCATCTCCCTCTCTACTCATCATCTAGCTCTGCACTTGTCAAGTACCTAAGATATTAAAAACTAGGTCAATTATTGCTTCACAAACACGGATGCATGAAACAGTCTGAGGTTTCAAATTTCAGTACATTTCGTAATATGTACTGAAATAATCAGTTAAATTAAGAGTGAGATAATACTTAACGAGTCAAGGCGTTGTAGAGAGATCATGGCTTGGGACACTTGGATCAACGACTGGGGAAAGTTCCGCATGGGCTCCTGGAGGATCTTAAGGAAGGACGTGGCGGTGAAGACAAGGCCAGCGTCAAGGTGCACACGCCGGCAAGGATGCATGTCCCGAAGACGAGCGCGGAGATGAGGAACGGAGCACTCCACAACGCGATCATGTTGCACGAGTTAGAGTAGAGGAAGCGTGTCAGCCACCCAAACTCGAGGCATCGGAAACCAGCGATGCGTGCATGGAAGTGCTCCTCCCACGCCTGCAGCTTGATCACGCGCATGTAGCTCAGCATCTCGCTCGTCGCCTTCACTCGCCGGTCACGCTCCCCCATAAGGGAGAACTGGTATCGGTTGTTCCGGCGGTTGCCCAACACGATGAAAGCCATGACTCCGAGGAGGCCGACTAGCGCCGACATCACCGGAGGCCCAGGTATAGGTACAACATCCCAAGGGACACACAACCTGTAAAATCATATTGTATATCATTAGTATGTACACATACTATAGCTATAGCTACAGCTAGAAAAAGTGAAACATATCTATTTGTGTCCAAGTGACCCAGGTTACTTAAAAATGAAAAGATATTCGAGTTGCCAAATTTTAACAGGACCATTTCACAGTTTATCCTATTTGAACTGAAACGCCATTTTTCTTGATCGATGCCAGTTTAAATTTATTAGAAAATACATACTCCCTCCGTCCCAAGTCACACTCGACATCATTATTAAAAAATATTCTAAAAACGGAGTGTTAAGTATGAGTATCAACACCATTGGCAGAATCCCTAAAAAACACCATTGCCAGAACTAGTACGTACGTACTGTAAGTAGTAGTAAACCATTTTATATACGTACATCGAGATCTCAGACTCATGAGTAGTGAGATTCTGAAAAATCACTGTCATGTCAGCAGGATTAGTACATCGTTTGACCAAAACATGCATAGATCACGCGGCGCTTGCCCAATGCATGCGCAGTTACCAATGACGACTAGGATCGATGTACCTGTAGCGGCATGATCCATAGGTTGTGCATCTGGAGCATCATGTCGGCGAGCTGCTGCGCGTCGACGGCCATGTAGTTGACGATGACGCCGAGGCCGTGGCGGTGGCGGGAGGCGCACGACAGGCGGAGGCCCTTGCGGTAGAGCGCCGATGAGCGCGCCGCGGATCTGCATCCCCAGCTTCTGGCACTGGAAGTTGTACTGGTGGCTGCTCAGCGCCTCCACCGCCTTCCCCGCCAGTAGCAGCAGCACCAGCCGAGCCCTCCCACAGCGGACGCCGCTCCGACGCCGGCGCCGACGTGAAGTCCACGAAGCTCTGGATCAGCATCGGCCCCACGAACATCACCGACATGCGCGCCAGACCCAGCGCGCCGTTGGCCAGGATCTGCGGCCAGAAGCACCGCACCAGGGTGCGCGCGCAGCCTGCTCCGTCGTCGTCTTTGGAGGACCAGTGGGTGGCGAAGAGCTCGTGCATGCGCTCCGGCCGGTGACGCGGCGCCAGGGTCGGCACGTCCGACAGGTTCAGCGTCGCGCGGTAACCTCGCTTGATCAGCGGGTTCATCCACCACCACGACGCCTGCGACGCCCACGACGCCGTCGCGTACAACGTCACGTTCTCTAACTCCGCTTCGTCGCCGGCATCATCCACGACGCGCCGCTAGAGATGCCCGTCTTTCCGGAGACCGCGATGGCCGGGAGGGGCAGGGACAGGACGAGCGCGGCGACGGAAAACAGAGCGTCGTTCGTGGCGCCGAGGAGGAGGCGCGCGGCGGCGGTGAGCGACGAGCACGGACGCGGCGAGCCAGAAGAGGCGGAGCACGAGCGGGTGCCAAGCCGCACGCGAACGCCTCTCTTGGTCACGACCGCCACGGCGGCGAGGTGCGCCCGAAAGGCAACGTCAGGAAACAACGCCGCCTCTGCTTGGAAGCAGAGGTCCTCGTCGCGACAACGACGGAGAGGCCGAGGAGCACGGCGTAGAAGGCGGCGAGGATCGCGGATGCCGCAAGTGCCACGACGTAGCGCGGCGCCGACCGGCCGCCGCTGCTGCTCGTCCTCGTCTGTCGTTGTGCCGACGACGAGGGGCTTGTGGAGGGTGTCGTCATGGGACCGCGGCGGGACGTGAGGAAGGCGCGAAGCTGGAGGCAGGCGAGGACGGCGAGGAAGGCGGACGACAGGGAGAGGAGGCACGAGGAGAGGAAGAGGAGTTTGCCGGCCGGTGGAGAAGAGGCGGTCTCCATGGCGGCCGGAGCCCGGAGGTGGCGCAGGCTGGCAGAGGAGCGGTACCTACCTTGTGAGAAGCAATCCCCGGCCGGCAGTCTATATTTGAGCGAGTGTCTAGAGCTCAGTGTCAGGGAGTGTGAAATCTCACTCGGTTGACTGTATCTCATGGTTTTGTTTTTTCTTAGAAATGCTTTTCTCCTTTTTTTTAGATATTTTTTTTTTGAGTGGCGTGGACTTGAAGTAGATGGGCAACCTGAGATATGCTCACCCCTTCTTGGGCCATGAAATTTGTTATTGGGCCAACCAATTGTTGCTTCCTGGCGCCAACGGGTGAAATCACATCCAGCTTGTTGAGTCCTTTTGCAGATTGAATCCAAGTACGACCTTCATGCCCTGAAGCAACCGACGTATAATTAAGAGCATCTCCACAAACAGGAAGTAGGGTGGTCTAAACTTTGTCTCCATTGCGGGAAAAAATATTTCGTGCGTGTGCTTTTAGATTTTGAAAATAAACGAATTTCAGTATGAAGAAAATAATTTCAGTACTATACGTAGCTTTGCCGATCGAGTGCCATCGTCCAACAACATGCCATGCATGCATACCCGAGCATACGTACTGGTGCTGGGTGCCACAAATCTATTTTTCTATGGGTGGCCTGAGAGACTAGGGCACAGATCGAAGAGAGGTTCCCGGGCCTGACACAATGCAAAACTAATAAACCCAAGTGGCACTAGCTAGCTAGCTAGGAAACACATGCAGTGATCGGAAATCAAGCTGACTGATTTTGGACAGGCCGCGGGATCGGATCCCTTACACATGCAGTGAGCGCGCTTATGCAAGCTTCATGTCAGGAATATTTTGGAGATCGTTTAATTTAGCTTTGAAGCCTCGTTGTGCTGCAGAGATCAGAGAGATGACAAAACATAAAAAGGTTTAATTACACACGTACAAGCCTGACAACGTTAAGCCAATAAACGTGAATCTGACACACACGGCGGATGCTGACCTTGGGATCCTGTGCAGGAATCCTCCTAAATATGTGGATCGTCTATAAGTTGGCAAAGAAACCGTTAGAATCATGTTGCTTGAACGAAATTTGCTTGAACCTGAGCTGATTTGACTAGAAAATAGTATGGTAATTTCTCGTACATTCATATGAAACTAAAAGTAAAATTTGCAGTTTCTCCAAATGATTATTTGATTGATCCTGAAGAAGAATCTCTGAGACAGAAATATTGTAATGGTAAGGGAGAAAAAGAAACAAGAGAAAGAACTTTCTTGTTGGAGTATTCTTCATTTCACGTCATCTTGGGTCCTTGCCAATTGAAATATCTAACCTCAATAATGATCTCTCCACTATTACACCAATCACCGGTATAAGGGAAAATTCATTTTTGTTGACAATGATCAAGACATACAAGTATGTTTTGTTAAATTAGGGTACAATAATGTGTATATTTCAGATAACATTAAAATGTATGAGTCAGATTATGAACGAGCCGAAATAGTCACTAGTAGGAAAAAGCCTACCGCTGGAGGGCGGGCGCCCGCCAGCGATCATTACGCCAGTGGTAATAATTACCGCTGGCGGGCGGCCGTCCGCCAGCGGTATCAAACTTACCGCTGGCGTGCAGTACAATGTGTCCGCCACTAGTGTGGATGGCTACCGCTGGCGGGCTTCCTATATGTCCGCCAGTAGTACATAATTAGAAATTAAAAAAAATATTTAATACATCCAATTTTGCTCAGAATACACGCATGCAAAAATGAAACTCGCCGCAATGCAAAAATCCAGTAGTACAGAACACTTATCTTCACCAAACAATATGTTTGCACAGATTCACAAAATTACATGGAAAAACATACAAATGTCTCGATTGTCAATATTCATCATGTAAAAACATACAAATCTGATCGTCCTCTCCCCCACCGAACCTCGCCGCCACCGACCCATGTCGATGTCGTCACTGCCGCAGCCTCATGTCAATGTCGCCGATGACGTTCAGGTCCTCCCGGTTACCGTCGCCGCTTCCCGCCGTTGAGACCATCCTCCTCCAATATGCTTTGAACCTGAAAATTCGACAAGTATATTTCATAAGCAGCCGCAAGAAAATCAAGCAGTTCCATTTTTATTTACACCCACTGTGTATGCACAAGAGATATTTTTTGCAACACATAAAACTGTGGACACATAAATCAGCTTAGAAGAACTACATCAAGAAACAAATAAGCCAGATCAAAACTGCATCCTCAGCAGTGATAAAAAAGTAGCTAGATGTACATCTCACTGTTGCAAAATAAATCAGACAGAGTATAGTACATGAGGCAAACATACTTTAGCTCCAAAATTATTTTGCATCATCTCAGCTGATGAAAACATTTAGGTGCATGAACCAAATATTGCTGTTTTGTCAAGTGATGGTTGTTGCCTCTGTTTGTAACTTGGTAAAAATATGCAAAATTCGAAGCATCGGATCATTGTGCCATGCATGGTAAAGGCTACATCAGATCAGATTCGTACCAGCATACTATCACAAAATTCGAAGCATAAAAGCGTAGTCTCATTTATGCTTGAAGTTTAGAGATTACAGTGAGGTTTAGAGATTAATCTATCAAGTGGTGTCATGGTATAGATTAATAGCAAGATGGATATGGCATGGAGAGCAGTTTGGTACTGCACCAGCAAAGCACAGTCCACAGAAACTAGCTAAACGCATGATGGCTAGCAACAAAGTGTGAAGTGTCTAAATAGCCATTTCATACCACAAACTGGGAGGTCGTCACCTTCAGCTCGTCCTCCTTGCCAGGGTTGGTATGGCAACAACAGCAGCAGGAGGATGCACGAAAGAACCAGGACAGATTGGTGTATGCTGCATAAGAAAACACAAGGGATTTGCACAAACGGGTGAGCAGCAGATTAGATATGCAAGCATTTTCGGGAGAGGCAGAGCATAGCAGGAAAAGAAGAAGGGGAAAAGGGGGACCTTTAGCGGTGTCCGAGATCGGGACTGGCCACGTTGCCTGCCCGTACGACGGCGCTGGGCTTGGCGGCGGCGAGGTCCACCAGCAGCCCCTCGACGGCGCGGAGTAGTAGCTGGGGCGGCGGCAGAGGGTTAGGTTGGTGATGCAGCCACCGGCTCCAGGGATTCGTCTCCTCCGGGCTGTCGGCGTGCAGAAGCTCCGGCGTCCATGGCGGGTTGGGGGGAGCGGCAGCCTGGCGAAGTGGGGTGAGGGATTCGGTGTATCTGCTCCCCTTCCTTTTTCTATCCCACGGCCGACGATGAGCTTTGCGTCGTGCGCGACCTGCGCGCGACCGCCGTCGAGACCGCCTCCCTCCCGGACCCAGACCCCATCCGTGGCGGCAGGATCTGGAGGCGCACGGCCCCGAGCTCGCCTCTCTTGACCGTGGCGGCCCCGAGCAAGGGCTGGACGAGGGCGTGGCGGCAGGATCTGGAGCCGCATGGCCCTGAGCTCACCTCCCTTGACCGTGGCGACGGCCTTGACCCCGTGGCGGCGGTGCGGGTGGAAGAAAAGGGAGAAGAAAAGAGAGAGAGAGAGTGCGGGCATAGTGAGAAAGAAAAAAGAAGATAAGGCAGACGCGCGCGGGGATTCACAAGTACCGCGCGGGCGGAAAATTTGCTACTGCTGCCCCCAACTACTGCTGGCGGGCACTTCAAACCGTCCGCCAGCGGTCAGTTTAGTACCACTGGCGAGCACTGATGCCGTCCGCCAGCGGTAGTTAGCCCCGCCTCCGCATTCTTGCCTGATACTACCGCTGGCGTGCATCTTGACACGTCCGCCAGCGGTACGTGTAAAATCAGTGGCGGGCACGAAAAACCGCCCGCCAGGGGTAATAGCGCTGGCGGACGCAAATGCCGTCCGCCAGCGGTAGGCTGGTGGCTATAATCACATTCCTACTAGTGAGTGCCGAGTACAGATAAATAAACAATTGTGAATGTATAGATTATTTAGGAATATTATCTGAGTATGTATTTTGGTTGCTGCAATTAGTGTATGTACTTTACCAAGGGACCGATATTTCGTTACTAGTACTTTCTCCATTCCAATGCACTTAGACACACGCACAGACACACATATATGTACAACTTTGATCACCAGTTTGACAAGAAAAATATATATGTGTTGCATGCTATGTAAAATATACTGTCAAATTTTTATTTGGAACAAGTCTGAAGTAGTATAATATTATGATAAATGTCTAATGTATTTGTACTAGTCAATTTAATTGTCAAGTCTGAATGATTTGACATTCAAAAATAAGGACGGAGGTATGTCTAAATTAAGGTGGCAATAAACACAACTATTTTTTTAGGTGCCATCGCCTCGTTCACATCCTTGAATTTGTATCCGAACTTTGGTGACGAGCTGAGATTTCAGTATTACACCAAGATATATAGAGGTAAAAAAATACATATTGACCAACGAAGCGTGAAAGGTGAGAGAGAGAGAGGAACCCAAGTCGAGTAATTAACACGTCTATTTTTATTCAATTCCAATAAAACAGTTGAACATTTCACAATGCATCTTCTAAGAAAAAAAAAGAAAAAAACAAAGAAACACAGTGCATAGTACATCAGAAGGATAAATAGACGTGGGAGGTAGCCAAGTTTTTTCAGGCATCCATCCTGAGGGCCTGCGTCTGATAATTTCCCTCCAACTTGAAGAAGAGGTTCACCTCGTAGACGGTGGACACCGCCGTCGGGTTCCACACGGCCTTGACGACGCACCACCCGCGCGCCATCCTGAACACGCCGGTGCCGCCCACAATGGCACGCTCGAACGAGCCGTCGAAGCTGGTGACGGTGCCCGCCACAATCAGGTTGCTCCCGCTGAACCTGCTCCCGGCGGTGAACACGAAGCTGACGAGCGACTGCATGCCGGGCGGGGTGACCTGCCCGGCGAAGGCGACGAGGCCTTGGAACCGGCCGAGGACTTTGGAGCTCCCCGGGTAGGGGCCGTCGAGGAGCACGTCGTCGAGCAGCCCGATCATCCCGAAGGTTGTGTTGGGCTGGGGCAGCACCGTTGCGAGCAGCGTGGCGTTGGCTCCCGCGGTGGTCTCGTACATGTACAAGCAGATGTGGTTGAGCCCGCCGCCGCGGTATGCATCTGCCATGCCCCACGCCGACGAGCTAGCCAGCAGGAGGACGAGAGGAAGCAGCATCGAGGTGGAAGTCATGGCGAAGGTGGACTGAACTTGCAAGCTATAAGCTACAGGGATCGAGGTTATGGACTGCACTTGCTCTATTGCTTTATATAGGGTTCACACATGACGAACCCACGATATTAACTGCATGAGCTAGCTAGCACTGCACCGGTGCAAACCTGCAACTAGTTTTGGATGATAGTAGTATTACCGCAGTAGTACAAACCAGCATATATAATTGCAACAATTAGTTACGTTGCATTGGGATCGATGCAAAGTGCATGTGGTCTACTCGTAAATACCGGATCTTGGAAACTATACCTAGTGTATACAAGCCGGATCGATGCAAAGTACATGTGCCTTGTATCGAGCCTTCTCTCTTGGCTCCTGTTAGTTGTGAGATCGATCCCATAACGTACCACTAATTTGAAATTAGCTTGCACTGCTAGCTAGCTTAAACAAAGTATGAATGGTCGGGCGACTCGATCTGAACGTCGTCTGTTAGTGTTAGGATACCAGATCCAGATCTCGATCAACACTACTCACACGAATTCGAGGTAGAGATCCAGATCTCGTAGCCATGAATGGTTCGCCGAGCGATCGAGCGGCCGGGGTACCAATTTGCATATCGATCGTACCGATTGATAGATGCAAAGTGCATGTGCGCTCTCTTCTCCCGCACGGTCAACTAGTCGACTCCCTACGATCGAGGCCATGCATAGTACACATGTAGTATTATGATCAATGCGAGTGGTGGCAAGAATCTTCTATTCACTCCTGTTGTGAGATCCTATAACGAACGACTAATTGGAAATTAACTTGCTCTCAATTTTTGTGTGGAAATGGAAGTATGAATGATCGGCCACGTTACGAGCCTGTGTTAGTTTTAGGATACCAGATCCAGATCTCGATCAAAACTCACAGGAATTCGTGATACTGATCCAGATCTTGGCTTTGCCCAGCCCAAGGTAGCCGTGATTCAGCCAGCTATGTCCGAGAAGCATGAGTTGTTCTTTGTGCCCGACTCAACCGAGTTCTCTCCTTACCGCTCTCTCAAATATTTGCCATACTTTCCAACGTAAAAAAAGAAAGCATGGGATTACCTAAACTATGTAGTTTTGTGTGCTACACCACATGAAGCAATGTAAAATACAATTTGACGGATTACCTAAAGTCATTACCTAACTCTTCCGTGAAGTGGCGGATCTAGAACTCAATCGGTGGGGTTGCCAAGCTTACAAAATCATCCTCATTAGGCTTGTTGTGCTTGGAATTTAGGTAGGAAAAGATGGATGCTTCACTAATTTGGAGATTTGTCCATAAATATAAGCCAGTTTAGCATTTTTGCTGATCGTATACACATAGGATTAGTTCAAATACTAGTAGGTAAACAAAATTATTATTTTTCGAGGGAGTGCCATGGCACTGCCACTACATACGCCCCTGCTTCCGTGAACGTTGACATCAAAACAAACTACAACTGAAAAAGAAACAAAATAACCATGCTCTCATCTTGTTACTATTTTACATGATTAACACTTTCATTTTCCACTTATTGATCTAACTCTGCAAATGGCCAAAATTTTCCATGCTCATGGTGTGCTCTCTTGTTACAGCAGACTATCTTGCTCCAAAAAAGTCCTACAAATGATGATAAGGAAGCATCGTTTAATACTGTTGTACAATGGGAAAACAAAAACAATTCTTCTACAAAATCTATGTAACCAATTCGGTCAGTTCGTCTTGCTATACTTGACTTAAAACTACCGCTCATTCTTATCAACGTGCATTGCGACCGTGTCATCAAGCGATCTGCCTATGAGGTGGAGAGAAGTCACAACATTACAACAGATGAACATGGTCTGAAAGATCTCTGTTCAGGCATGTCACAGTTCCAGGAGAAAATCTAAATCTCACTGAGAAAAACTATAAAATGTACTAATGCGTCCTATATCGAATCAAAGAATACACTATACAACTGTTTCTAGTTCCACTACTAGGAAACTAGCTATAGACAGAAACTGGTTCTGTGGCGCACCAAATAACCGTGCGCCACAGAAAATATTTCTGTGGCGCATAGTTTTACATGCGCCACAGAAAGGGACATTTCTGTGGCGCACGAAAACCACATGCGCCACAGAAAGCTACCCCATGCGCCACAGAAAGGGACATTTCTGTGGCGCATTGAGTCCATGCGCCATAGAAAGGAACATTTCTGTGGCGCACGGGGTCCCATGCGCCACAGAAGTTTTGAACTCAGATCCCACCCCCCACCCGTGGATCGCCTTTTCAGTTTGGAAAACAAGAAAAGAAAATGATAACATGTTCAAAAAATAAAATCCTTTGAGATGTAGTTAGGTTTTAGTGTCTAGTTGGTATAGAAATTTTGAAATATGAATTTTTACCTTTTTTGCAAAAAACGAAAAAAAAATTGACACGACCATAACTTTTGCATACGATGTCGAAAAAATGCGTTTAATATGTCAAAAAATCGTGAGAAAAAAAGGAGCTCGAGATTCGGGAAATTCGAAAAGAGTAAAAAAATATTTCAAAAAGAAGATTTTTTTCTACAAAATCAAAAATATAAAAAAATTGGAAAAGACAATTCTGTGGCGCATGACTAGGGATGCGCCACAGAATTGTTGGGCGGGATTCGAATTTTGAATCCCGCCCAAGCCCTCCTTCTCCCTCTATTTTCCCCTTGTCTCCTTCTCTCCTCCACTTCTCCTCCCTCCTCCACTTCTCTCCTCTCCTCCACTTCTCCTCTCCCTTCTCCTCCCTCCTCCACTTCTCCTCCACTTCTCCTCTCCTCTCCTCCACTTCTTCTCTCCTCCTCCACCTCCACCTCCACCTCCGGTGACCTTCTCCACCACCCTGGCGACCTCCTCCTCCTCCTCCACCTCCGGCGACGGCGGCCTCCTCCACCACCTCCGGCGACGACGACCTCCTCCACCACCTCCACCTCCAGCGACGACGACGGCGACCTTCACCTCCACCTCCGACGACGGCGACCCCACCTCCAGCGACCTCCTCTGACGACATCCTTCTCCTCCTCCACCATCTCCGGTGACCCCCATCCTCCACCCACCCACCCTCCGGTCACCCACCCCTCCACCCACCTCCGGCCAAGCCACCTACGGCCATGGCCACGGGCAACACGGCCTCCGACGAGCTCCGACGAAATTCCGGTGAAATTCCGGCGGATCTAGATCCAGATCTAGATCTGGCCGCCCATTTTTTGAAATTCAAAAAAAAATTCTGTGGCGCACCCACCTCCATGCGCCACAGAAATATTTCTGTGGCGCACGCATACAGGTGCACCACAGAAATATTTCGGTGGCGCACGGTGGTGGTGCGCCACAGAAAAAAATTAGTGGCGGGATACTTGTGGCGCACCAGCCATGCGCCACAGAAAGCTAAAAAGGTGCGCCACTGATAGGCTATTTCCTAGTAGTGTTCTTTACAAGCATGTTCAAACAAAGTACTGGGACAAGTGTATAGTCTCCAAAGTAACACTAGGACCTGATTTCTGCCTACCCGCTCCATCATGCAATTTGTATAGCTGGAATCAGATCGGAATCATATGTGTAGATATCAGGGTCATGCTAGGCTTAGGTCGACCAACACTTGCCACCAAATTGGTCTCCTTTTCCACCTCGGATCATTATCTGACGCCCATAATCATCCGTTGTATATTTTTGCTAGTCCCATTAGAAGGATATAAACCGACGGTACATATATAGCAAGTCCACTCAAACGAATTTGTTTATCCATTTGGCAAAAATCTATCAAATACTTACAAAAAATAGCACTAGTGTGATTTACCCTAGTATTACAACAAAATTCTGAATATTAAAACAAAATTGCTCACCCGTTGAAGAACAAATGTACTATTGCCACAAATCATCAGAACAATTCAAAAAAAAGTAATGCAATAAAAAGATGTTAAACAACAAATTTATTGTTGCAGCTTGATTTGGAACAAAAATCACCAACAAAAATAACAAACGACTGCAACAAAAAACTCATATGTTTGCAGCTATAAAAAGTGGGTAAGCAACACTTTTTGCTACATAATCATTTGCAACAAAAAAGGCAAGTACTTCAATATTAATAACAAACGATTACAACAAAAATCCATGAGTTTTCCATTAAAAGAACGCAAACCTTATACAAAAAACCACATAGCAAACTCCAATAATCTTGCAACATCTCATGTGTGATTTTGTAACAAAAAGCATACATGTTTTTTACAATTAGGAAACTTGTGTGATTTCTGGACAAAAATAGCGAGACTTTGTTACAAATTTAAAAGATGTGTGCAACATTTGAAATGAATAATTTTAGAAGAAACTTAGTTGTAAATATTGATCACGCGACGGGCTGCACGGGGTACTGAAATTGTTACATAATGGGGCTGGCACGAGTGGTAGAATCACTGTGGGCTGGAAATTTGTGGCAACGGCTATGGGCTGGGCTAAAATGAGGCATGCTGGGGTCGCACGCTTGCACTTTTCACGAGAGGTGACCTGCATTTTGCTAACATAGGTGGGCCAATCAGCAACCTTTTTCTGACATATTCTCACATAGGTGGACCAATCAGCAACCTTTTTCCTACATATTAGTCATTGGCAAGTTGGCCTTAGAGTTGACTACATGATGGGTGCTTATATTGTCCTTCATCAATGTTGTTTATTTTAGCTGTCGGAGTTGACTAACAGATCATAATCACAAGAGCGCATTGTAGTAGCTGTAAGAATAGTTAGACTGGTCATAGCAGGGAGTAACCTTTGCTAGTTATAACATACATATGTTACTAGTATATGTTGATATCTCAGTAGTGCAAAATAGCTTACATGTACTGTTATAGATGATCTAATTTCTTAGCTTATAGACTCAATTTACTTATAAAGCGCTATGTGCTGGTAGTATTATATTTTACTCTATTTGTCTCTCTTCTCATGAATTACTGTCACATCAGTTTTTATTTGCTTGGCATGCATGTTTCCACCT
The DNA here is from genome assembly GCA_947311845.1 of Poa pratensis. Taxonomy (NCBI): domain Eukaryota; kingdom Viridiplantae; phylum Streptophyta; class Magnoliopsida; order Poales; family Poaceae; genus Poa; species Poa pratensis. Next base: position 46,084,533 of record CAMZMU010000091.1, on the reverse strand, counting down.
ATGTTACTTTCAATATGGTAGTATTAATCATGACTTGCACTTCATGCATTCATATTATTATGCAATCCTAGAGTGCACTTGACATTCTATGGATGATGCTATCAGCTTCGGCTGACAATATTTTGATTGGCTTAGTATTATAGGATCTTAGTAGATAGGATTTCAGTAGCAAGTGTTGAAGGGACATCCTTGTGGTTACAAACCACATTAGAAGACCATAAACCTAACAAGGGATCTAAATCCAGAAGCTTTCCCGATGGAGAAATAAACCTTAAGTATTAAGAAGTACTTTGTACCTACTTGGAAGCTATGGGAGTACAATTTGTGCGCATCTCCATATAAAACTGGTGATACAAGATGTGCTTCGTGGGTCAGCAGGCAAGGCCGCAAGGATTCACATGAACAAGGAACGGCCTACGGATCAAAGGCATGGAAGGCCTTCGCCCACACCGTGGACCAACGCCAATCACTGAAAACAAGCCTTAAGGTCTTCCATACATGGCCATTTATTCACGCGCGTGCCGGTCCGACACAACCTAGCACGCGAGCCAGCACACGACCTTATCGGGTTAGCATTTTATTGCTATTTTCAGACCTTTGGGCCTGCACGATGATACGTCCATTTTGCATCACTATTTTATAGCATAATTTACTGTTATTCATTGATATATTTCATATTAAGATGTGTTACTTATGTTATTTTGTCTTATTTTGCATGTTTGATGATTATTGGATGATTAACTGCCGGAGTCAGATTTCAGCTGGAAAAAGCACCATCAAGGACACTATATTTCTGGAGCTAAAAATATTTCCAAGAAGACAGATGTTCCTATTTTATCAGAAGATGGAGCTAGCCAAAAGGGGAGGCTGAGATGGGCCAGGAGGGGCCCACACCACCCCTGGGCGCGGGCCCCCTTGGCCGCGCCCAGGTATGGTGTGGTGCCCCTGGCCCACCTCAGGCGCTCCCCCTTCGCGTACTTCATCCCCCAGAAACCCTAAGACACGGGAGTTGAGAGAAAATATTCCGCCGCCTCCACGAGGCGGAAACAACAGAGAGAGAAAAAGCTCTCCGGCAGGGAGAAATCTGCCGGGGAAATTCCCTCCCGGAGGGGGGAGATCATCGCCATCCTCATCGTCATCGTGCTGGACTTCATCGGGATCATCATCATCATCATCTCCATCACCGTCACCATCATCACCGCTGCACCATCTCGTTCCGCTGTAACATCTAGGGCTATACTTTGTTAGTTCATAGGGGAAACTCTCCCGGTGTTAATTACTCCTTGTGGTTGATGCTATTGAGTTTTATCGGTGAATTAAAGTATATGTTCAGATTGTTATTCATCATTATATCACCTCTGATCATGATCCATATGATGTCTTGTGAGTAGTTTGTTTAGTTCTTGAGGACATGGGAGAAGTCATGTTAGTAGTGGAATTATGTTGAGTAATATTTAATGGTTTGATATTTAAGTTGTGGTGTATTCTTCTAGTGGTGTCGTGTGAACGTCGACTACATGACACTTCACCTTTATGGGCCTAGAGGAATGCATTGTGTATTTGGTTGCTAATTGTGGGGTTGCCGGAGTGACAGAAACCTAAACCCCCGTTAGTATACCGGTGCACAAGGGAGCGTAGGATCTCAGAGTTTAAGGCTGTGGTTAGATTTATCTTAATTACTTTCTTGTAACTGCGGATGCTTGCAAGGGTATAATCACAAGTATGTATTAGTCCAAGTAAGGGCGGTGCATTAGCATAGGTTCACCCACACAACACTTATCAAAACAATGAAGATTAATCAACTATGTGAAGCGAAAGCACTTGACTAGAATCCCGTGTGTCCTCAAGAACATTTTGTCATCATAAGTAAACCAACCGGCTTGTCCTTTGCTCTAAAAAGGATTGGGCCACTTGCTGCAATTATTATTACTGTCTTTTACTTACTCGCATTTTATTTACCTGCTATATCAAAAACCCCTAAAAACTTGTCTGCTAGCATTTACAGTGAAACCTTTACCGAAACTCCTTGTCAGCACCTTCTGCTCCTCGTTGGGTTCGACACTCTTATTTATCGAAAGTACTACGATACACCCCCTATACTTGTGGGTCATCAAGACTATTTTCTGGCGCCGTTGCCGGGGAGTGAAGCGCTATTGGTGAGTGGAATTGGTAAGGGAAACTTTTACTGTAGGTGCTGTTTTTATTTCTGCTTGCTACTTTATTTTATCATGGAGAGATCTCCATTTGAATCCCTGTTTGGAAATACTACTACCACTGCTACGGTAGTAGAAGAGGAACCACCTGATCAAGTAATTCCATTTAAAATACCTATGAAAATTGTTGAACGAGTTACGAATAACCGCTATGCAGGAGATGGAACTGTCCCTCCTGGGATCATTTGCTATTTATTCATGAATTATGCGAGTTGTTCAAGTGTGCAGGTATTTCAATGGAAGAGGTCAAGAAGAAATTGTTCTATATCGTTGACTGGTAAAGCTGCAAAATGGTATAGGATGCTGAAGAATGGGCGTTCTATTGGCTGGGAGGAGATTGTGCCTCTCTTTTATTCTAAATTTTATCCTCCTAGTGAAATTCATCAAGATCGGAATCATATATATAATTTTTGGCCTCATGATGGAGAAAGTATTGCCCAAGCGTGGGGGAGATTGAAATCATTAATGCTCAAATGCCCCATTCATGAGCTTCCTGGTAATGTCGTTATTGATAACTTCTATGCAAGGCTTTCTCTTCAAGATAAAACTCTATTGGATACCTCTTGTGCTGGATCATTTACGCGTAATAAAGAGGAAGTTAAATGGGACCTTCTTGATCGGATTGAGGAAAATACTGAAGGATGGGAGAACGACAAAGGTAGAGAATCAGGTATAAAGTATGATTACGAATGCATTAAAGCTTTTATGAATACTGATAATTTTCGTAATCTCTATGATATGTATGGTCTTGATTCTCAAGTTATTGCAAACTGTTACAAGGCTTTTGCCTCTTATCTTGATGTTCCTAAAGAAAGTTGCAATAAGTATCATTTGCCTTACAAAGATAACTAATTCTGCCAATAAAAAACATTGAAGTTCATACAGTTGATCGTATCTTGCCAGAACCTTATATTGAGAAACCACCTTTTCCTGTTAAAATTAAGGAACATTCTATCATAGCTAGTGTGGTTAATAAAAGTGCAAAGAAAGCTTTAGAACCTGCTGAACAAATAGCGGTTGAACCCACAATAGCAATAGTAAAGGATTTGGTAACTGAAAATGTAGAAGGAGGACATATTATCTTTTGTGAAGATGCCTCTAATATTGTTTCACATCCTAGTAGAGCTAGGAAAACAAGTGTTCCTGTGCTTTCAGTCAAAATAGGAGAACATTGCTATTATGGTTTATGTGATATTGGTGCAAGTTCTAGTGCTATTCCTTTTGATCTTTATAAAGAAATTATGCATGAAATTGGTCCTTGCGAACTTGAGGAGATTGATGTGGTTATTCAGCTTGCTAATAGAGAAACTATCTCTCCAATTGGTATTGTGAGAGATGTTGAAGTTTTATGTGGTAAGACTAAATACCCTGCTGATTTTCTAGTACTTGGTTCTGTTGCTAGTAAAACTTGTCCCATTATTTTTGGTAGGCCTTTCTTGAATACATGTGGTGCATTATAGATTGTAAGAAAGAGAAAATTTACTAAATTTAATGGAGAATCTTATGAGTTTAATTTTCTAAGTTTGGTAAAAACTTTATGAAACTGAATTACCTAATGAGAATTTAGCAATTGAACAACTTGCTTCTATTGCTGTTGCTCCTAACAATGCCTTGCAGCAATTCATGGAGGAACACGAAAGTGAAGTATTTATGGAGGAAGGAATGAGATTGACAATGCCTTTCTTCGTCAACCACCAATACTTAAGCATAATTTGCCTGTGGAAGATTTGGGTACCTCAGCGCCTCCTAAGGAAGATCCTGTCTTCGATTTAAAACCTTACCTGATAATCTTAATATGTTTATCTTGATGAAAAGAAAGTATATCCTGCTATTATTAGTTCTAAACTTTCAGGTAATGAAGAAGCAAGGTTATTAGAAGTACTAAAGAAACATCGAGGAGCTATGGGATACACTTTGGATGATTTAAAGGGGATTTCTCCTACTATATGTCAACATGCCATCAACATTGAACCCGATGCAAAACCTGTTGTTGAGCATCAGCGTCGCTTGATCCCTAAGATGAAAGAAGTGGTAAGAAATGAGGTATTAAAACTTCTTGATGCTGGTATAATTTATCCTATTGCTGATAGTAGATGGGTAAGTCCTGTGCATTGTGTCCCTAAGAAAGGAGGAGTTACTGTTGTACCAAATGAAAATGATGAACTTATTCCTCAAAGAGTAGTAGTTGGGTATAGGATGTGCATTGATTTTAGAAAGGTCAATAAAGTAACTAAGAAAGATCATTATCCTTTGCCTTTTATTGATCAAATGTTAGAAAGGTTGTCTAAGAAAACTCATTTTTGTTTCCTTGATGGTTATTCTGGATTCTCACAAATTGCTGTTAAAGCACAAGATCAAGAGAAAACTACTTTTACTTGTCCTTATAGACGTATGCCTTTTGGTTTGTGTAATGCTCCTGCTACGTTCCAAAGATGCATGTCTGCTATTTTTCATGGTTTTTGTGAAGAAATTGTGGAAGTATTCATGGACGATTTTTCCGTCTACGGAACTTCCTTTGATAATTGCTTGCACAATCTTGATAAAGTTTTGCAGAGATGTGAGGAGACTAATCTTGTTCTTAATTGGGAGAAATGTCATTTCATGGTTAATGAAGGAATTGTCCTAGGGCACAAAATTTCTGAAAGAGGTATTGAAGTGGACAGAGCTAAAGTTGAAGCAATCGAGAAAATGCCCTGTCCAAGGGATGTGAAAGGTATCCGTAGTATTCTTGGTCATGCCGGTTTTATAGGAGGTTTATTAAAGATTTTCTAAAATTTCAAAACCCCTCACTAATCTTCTTCAAAAAGATGTACCTTTTGTTTTTGATGATGATTGCAAGGAAGCTTTTGAAACTCTAAAAAAGGCTTTAATCACAGCTCCTGTTGTTCAACCTCCTGATTGGACTTTACCTTTTGAAATAATGTGTGATGCTAGTGATTTTGCTGTAGGAGCTGTTCTTGGACAGCGGGTAGACAAGAAGTTAAATGTTATTCATTATGCTAGTAAAACACTTGATGCCGCTCAAAAGAATTATGCTACTACTGAAAAGGAATTTTTAGCAGTTGTTTTTGCTTGTGATAAATTTAGACCTTATATTGTTGATTCAAAAGTTACTATTCACACTGATCATGCTGCTATTAGATACCTTATGGAAAAGAAAGATGCTAAGCCTAGGCTCATAAGATGGGTACTTTTACTGCAAGAATTTGATTTACATATTGTAGATAGGAAAGGTGCTGAAAATCCTGTTGCTGATAATTTGTCTAGATTAGAAAACATTTCAGATGATCCTATACCTGTTAATGATAGTTTTCCAAATGAACAATTGGCTGCGATAAAGGTAAGCTCACGCGAAAGTCCTTGGTATGCTGATTATGCTAACTTTATTGTTGCCAAGTATTTGCCTCCGACCTTTACAGCTCAGCAAAGAAGAAAGTTCTTTTATGATTTGAGGCATTATTTTTGGGATGACCCACATTTGTATAAAGAAGGAGTAGATGGCATTATGCGAAGATGTGTTCCTGAGTATGAACAGAAAGAAATATTGAGCAAATGCCATGGAAGTGCTTATGGAGGACATCACGCTGGAGATAGAACTGCACAAAAGGTTCTACAATCAGGTTTTTATTGGCCTACCCTTTTTAGAGATGCAAGAAAATTTGTTTTATCATGTGATGAATGTCAAAGAGTAGGTAACATTAGTAGACGTAATGAAATGCCTATGAATTATTCTCTTGTTATTGAACCTTTTGACTGTTGGGGATTTGACTTTATGGGTCCTTTTCCTCCTCAAATGGTTATACTCACATACTTGTTGCTGTTGATTATGTTACTAAATGGGTAGAAGCTATACCAACTTCTAGTGCTGATGGTGAGACATCATTAAAAATGCTTAAAGATATTATCTTTCCAAGGTTTGGTGTGCCTAGATATCTCATGACTGATGGTGGTTCTCATTTTATCCATGGTGCTTTTAGAAAAACTTAGCTAAGTATGATGTTAATCATAGAATTGCTTCACCATATCATCCTCAAACAAGTGGTCAAGTAGAATTATCAAATAGAGAGATTAAATCTATTTTGCAAAAGACTGTTAATAAATCTAGAAAAAATTGGTCTAAAAAGCTTAACGATGCTTTGTGGGCTTATAGAACTGCTTATAAAAATCCTATGGGAATGTCTCCTTACAAAATGGTTTATGGAAAAGCTTGTCATTTGCCTCTAGAATTAGAACATAAAGCCTATTGGGCGGTGAAAGAACTTAATAGAGATTTTAAACTTGCCGGTAAAAAGAGATTGCTTAATTTGAATTCTTTAGATGAATGGAGAAATGCAGCTTATGAAAATGCTAGGCTCTTTAAAGAGAAAGTTAAGCAATGGCATGATAGAAGAATTCTTAAGAGAGAATTTAACGTAGGTGAAAAAGTTTTATTGTATAGGTCTCGTCTCAGACTTTTTGCAGGAAAATTACTTTCAAAATGGGAAGGACCTTATATCATCGAGGAGGTCTATCGCTCAGGTGCGATTAAAATTAATTCGTTAGATGGGGACAGACCACAAGTGGTTAATGGTCAAAGACTCAAGCATTACATTTCTGGAGATTCTTATAATGAAGATGTTGATTTATCAAAGTGGTAACTCCAGAAGATTTTATAAAAAGTCAAATTCAGACAACTGCAGAAGCTGATTTGGAATAGGTAACAGTTTCGGTAAGAAAAAGTTCCGATTTACTTTCCAACTTAATTATTTATTGTTTTTATAATATGGAAAATTATGAGTCAAAAAGGGTAGGAAACGGTGCCCGAGGGCACCACACCACCCCAGGGCGCGGGCCCACCCTGGCCGCGCCGTGGTGGTGTGGGCTCCTCGGAGTCCGTCTCCGACCCCGTTTCGTCCTGTACCTTCCTTTTGTCGTAAAACTTTTTGCTATATAATCCCCGGATCTCCGAGGTCCGTATATCGTGTTTTCGTCGAGTTTTGTTTTCGAGCTGTTTCTGCCAGGTTTAGCTCCAAGATTAGAAGATGTCTTCATCCGGGGCTCCGAAGGATACCTTCTTCAAGAACGTCGTCGACCCATACATCAATGAGCTGAAGCAGCACCCTCAAGAGATGCGGCTTGTGGATGGAGTCCTTGTTCGAGAAGATGTCAAGGGACCCAAGGTGAAGGGGACATGAAGGCTAGGCTAGAAGAAGTAGAGCATGAAGTTTTCCGGTACCAGAAGATGATAGAGCGCGGAGTGGAGATCAACCACAAGATCATTGATGAGCTTATTGCTGAACACAAGAAGGAGACTGACAAGCTGTGGGATAATATCTTCGCACTTAGTGAAACCATCCAAGTTACAAGGGCAAATTTATGATCTTCAAAACCAAAACTGTGAGTATGAAGCTAGGTTTAAACGTAAGCTCAGCTGCTAGTTTCAGGTTCATGGAAACCAAATCCTCTTTCGTTGATGGGGAGCCCTGCCTTGGAAATTTGATGACGAGGAGTCTTCTTCACCACCAAGAGATCAAGCCTAAATCGTCAAGGGGTAATGGCACTCCCTTGGCTTGTTCCAAGCTTGGGGGAGTGCCCAGTATCATCTTTATCCTTTCGTTTTATAATTTCGTGGTCATATCATGAGTAGAGAAGTTATCTTATAAGATGGTTTGCGATGTGGAGTGTCACCCTTTTAGTTATCCATGTATCCGTTGGTTGAGTGTGTTTTGTTCAGATATTAATGAGAAGTTCCACCTTTACTTTCAGTACGCTTATTTTAGTTTGCAATCCTCTATGTGCTGATCTTGCCATTGGTATTGGCGCCACTTTTGGGTACATCAAGTAGATTATATTAGTTGTGGCAAACTTAGTTTGGTCATTAGCAACCGTACCATGAAAACTTAAGTAGAAGGAGGGAATTACATGCAAAAATATTATCCCATTATCTTTCTTTCTTGTTAGCCAATAAGATTATTATTCTTCGAGTTAAAATATTTGTGCTTACGGGAAGATAGCATGCTCGGTTCTATTACATGTATATTTGTGTGTATCCCTCAACTCTTATGCTTGCTACACAGCCTTGCTAACCTTAACCACTGTACTGAGAGGGAATGCTTCTCGTGCATCCAAATCCTTGAGCCAAAACCCATGCCATTTGTGTCCACCATAACTACTATATGTGGTATTTCCTTGCCACTCCAAGTAAATTTTTCATGTGCTACCTTTAAATTATTCAAAATGTCATTATTCCCTTTTGTGTCAATGTTTACCAGCTCATGAGGAATTAGTGTGGTTATTTTTGTCTCTTTGTCAAATGGACTTTACACCTGGACTAGTGGCATATACATCCGCTTATCCAATAATTTGCAAAAGAGCTGGCAACGGGGTGCCCAGTCCCAATTAATTACAACTTTAACCAAACAATTCTCTTCACACTTTTGCCCTGATTCATCAGTAAGCAATGACAAAACACTGAAATATCTGCATGTGTGTAAACAAAAGAGAAAGAGGGATGATCTGCCTTGCTGGTAGAAATAACGTCCTTCATGGGAGCCGCTCTTAAAGTCTGTTTGGCAGGGAGGAGACTGTTGGCACAAAGACCTTTGCCTCTAAGGATATAGCTTTGCAAGTTACCAATGACTGTAAGGAAGGTGTGATGATTGAGCGTGAAAGTTCTGCAATATAAGCTCTAATATAAAGACTCCTTTCGAAAGATAAGTACTGATTGCTTATTGTTCTATGACTAAGAATGAAGTGTGCCATTACTAATTTATGATCTCTTTCATGTATTTTTTATTGTGGTTTGTTCACTACTCATGTTCAAGTTATGTTATATGAAGAGTAGTTGGAGTTTAAGAAGAATTGTGGTGTTAAGTAAATACTGATGCTTCTTGTCCGTATTCTTTATTATCGACGTTTCGCTCCATAAACTCTTGTTCTAGTTTACCGATCTCAGCTTTCGCTTGAGGGCAAGCGAGGTCTAAGCTTGGGGGGGTTGATACGTCCATTTTGCATCACTATTTTATATCATAATTTACTGTTATCCATTGATATATTTCATATTAAGATGTGTTACTTATGTTATTTTGTCTTATTTTGCATGTTTGATGATTATTGGATGATTATCTGCCGGAGTCAGATTTCAGCTGGAAAAAGCACCACCAGGACACTATATTTCTGGAGCTCCAAAAATATTTCCAAGAAGACAGATGTTCCTATTTTATCACAAGATGGAGCTAGCCAAAAGGGGAGGCCAAGATGGGCCAGGAGGGGCCCACACCACCCCTGGGCGCGGGTCCCCCCTTGGCCGTGCCCAGGTATGGTGTGGAGTCCCTGGCCCACTCCAGGCGCTCCCCCTTCGCGTACTTCATCCCCCAGAAACCCTAAGACACGGGAGTTGGACGAGAAAATATTCCGCCGCCTCCACGAGGCGGAAACAACAGAGAGAGAAAAAGCTCTCCGGCAGGGAGAAATCTGCCGGGGAAATTCCCTCCCGGAGGGGGGAGATCATCGCCATCCTCATCGTCATCGTGCTGGACTTCATCGGGATCATCATCATCATCATCATCATCATCATCTCCATCACCGTCACCATCATCACCGCTGCACCATCTCATCCCGCTGTAACATCTAGGGCTATACTTCGTCTAGTTCATAGGGGAGACTCTCCCGGTGTTGATTACTCTTTGTGGTTGATGCTATTGAGTTTTATCGGTGAATTGACGTATATGTTCAGATTGTTATTCATCATTACATCACCTCTGATCATGATCCATATGATGTCTTGTGAGTAGTTTGTTTAGTTCTTGAGGACATGGAGAAGTCATATTGTTAGTAGTGGAACTATGTTGAGTAATATTTAATGGTTTGATATTTAAGTTGTGGTGTTATTCTTCTAGTGGTGTCGTGTGAACGTCGACTACATGACACTTCACCTTTATGGGCCTAGAGGAATGCATTGTGTATTTGGTTGCTAATTGTGGGGTTGCCGGAGTGACAGAAACCTAAACCCTCGTTAGTATACCGGTGCACAAGGGAGCGTAGGATCTCAGGGTTTAAGGTTGTGGTTAGATTTATCTTAATTACTTTCTTATAACTGCGGATGCTTGCAAGGGGTATAATCACAAGTACGTATTAGTCCAAGTTAGGGCGGTGCATTAGCATAGGTTCACCCACACAACACTTATCAAAACAATGAAGATTAATCAACTATGTGAAGCGAAAGCACTTGACTAGAATCCCGTGTGTCCTCAAGAATATTTGGTCATCATAAGTAAACCAACCGGCTTGTACTTTGCTCTAAAAAGGATTGGGCCACTTGCTGCAATTATTATTACTGTCTTTTATTTACTCGCATTTTATTTACCTGCAATATCAAAAACCCCTAAAAACTTGTCTGCTAGTATTTACAGTGAAACCTTTACCGAAACTCCTTGTCAGCACCTTCTGCTCCTCGTTGGGTTCGACACTCTTATTTATCGAAAGTACTACGATACACCCCCTATACTTGTGGGTCATCACACGACACAGCCATATAAAATTGGGAATCCTTGTAAATCTCAGGTGCATGCCTCAGAGACGGTTTACTGGTTGAAATTTACGATTTTCTAGAAAAGAATCAAAATATGTTGCACATATAGTGTGGGTTAAACAAGTTAATTAGTTGTGTAAATGTTAATAGCCCGTGGGCCGAAACTACACACCTTTCTTTCTTGTATGTTGTATCCAACTCGATTGTAACTATACATATAATAGAAATGGTGTGACCGAAGTTCTTCTGAATAGAAAATTTATATTGCTTCCGCTAGGCATCATCACCTTTTTTCTTTAATATGAGTTTATGAGATGGGACAGGGTTGTACAGGTAAGTCCGTTTGTTTTGTAGATTTCCATTGGCAACGGACTCGTACGTCTTTATCCTTCAAAACCCTCAACAGAAATGATTAACAACCTCCCTTGTTGACGAACCCTTTCTAGCTTCCGCATCAGCAACAAGGTCGTGAATACAAAGCCTTTTTCCGTTGCTAACGAGGGTAGTTTTTGAACCGTTTCGATAGTGTCATCCTATACTAGTAATGGTTTGTGGTGCAAAAATAAGGCCATTTGGTGGCCAATTTTAAAATTTCAAAGAAGTCTAGGGTCTTATATGAAAATACTATGTCATTATGGCCTATTGATAATTTTAGATAAGTCTACGGTATTATTTGAAACACTTGGCCATTTTGGGGCGTACATATAGTTTTGGAGAATTTGAGGGTCTTCAATGCAGATACACTACCATTTGAGTTCCTGATTTTAGTTTTGGAGAAGTACATGATGTTCTCCTTAGAAAACCATGCCTTCTGGGAGCTATTTATCAGTTTTGAGAACTTTATGGTGTTCTCTCTAATCATTGGGGTCTATTTATAATTTTGAAGAAGTCATGGGTCTTCTCTGAATTTCATTCCGCTTGGGGTGTATTTTAGAATTTATGAGATGTTTGAGGATATTTTGCAAATATAGACTTCTTGGAGGCTTAGCTAGCTTTTCAGAAGATACCAGAGTCCTTTTTGCATAAGGATTTCACATCCTAAATTGTATTACGTTGGGCCAAATTCGCTCGGCTCGTCTTGCCATACCTGACTAAAAACTATCTTATCAACATGCAATGTGACTATATCATCAAGCGATATGCCTCACCACCGAGCCCGACATGGCATAACATTGGTTTGTACTACATAAGTAACAGTTGGAGAGAAGCCAAAGTTAATTCCAAATGATGCTAAAACCCACTAAGAAGAAAGAAGAATTAAAGTTAGACAAATTATTTGCCCTAGCGTATAGTCTCCAAAGTATATAGCATCTGATATTTGCATACAACGGCATATGTAGTCCGTCTAGCTGGAAACATATCAGAGTCACATTTGTACATATTAGAGGTTGGCAAGTTGGCCTTAGAGTTGGCTAGAGGATGGGTTCATGCGTTGTCCTTGATTAGCATTGTCTATTTTAGCTGCTAGAGCTGACTAACAGATCATAATCATGGGACTCCGTGCATTATTGTAGTTGGAGAATTTGAGTTATAACTTTGGAGAAGTTCGCGGTTTGGGATGCAAAAAACAAGGCCATTTGGGGAAAATTTTATAATTTCATAGAAGTCTAGCATCTTCCATGGAAAAAAAAACTTAGTCATTGGGGCATATTGATAGTTTAATACTCCCTCCGTTCTAATTTAATTGACTTGCTATGCACCAAATGTGGATGTATGTAGACATGTTACACGCCTAGATACATCCACATGTGGTGCATAACAAGTCAATTAAATTGGAACGGAGAGACTATAAGTGTAGGGTCTTCTTTGCAATCACTTGGCCATTTGGAGAATTATTAGCCCAAGTGTATATTTTCTGAAGTAGAAATAGCGTCTGATATTTTGCCTACGGCTGCACATGTAATTCGTCTAGCTGGAATCAGATCAGGATCACATGTGTACATATTAGCCGTTGGCAAGTTGGCCTCAGATCGAGTTCGCTGCAGAATAGATGGGTGCGCGACCTGTCCTTGATCAGCGTAGTCTATTTTAGCTGTCAGCAGAGTTGACTAACGAATACTAATTTTCACGAGAGCGCGTGCATTCTAGCAGTTGGAAGAATATTTAATCATCTCTTGCACTGGCTAGCTGCATTCGTGTTAATTATATTGCAGTCCACTTGACATTCTATAATCGATGACGCTGTTAGCATGAGCTGGGATACAATTTGCCTGGCTTCCAAGCACTGTAGGTAGGATTTCAGAACAAATGTTGCCGTAACGTCACTGTAGTTATAAACCACACTAATTAATAATTACCAAATCATCAAACATAGTACAAGGGTTCTAAATCAGAATACTTTCATCAGCCCAGCGAAACAGTAATCGTTACGCCTTGTGTGCATCTCCATGTATACGACTTCCAACGACATCGACTCATGTAACTAACTTAATTACCCACGCACTGCGTGCGCGTGCTGGCGAAATATACTACTCCCTCCGATCCATATTAGTGGGCATAGCTTTGTCTAAATACACATGTATCTAGTTAAGTAGATACATATGAATCTAGACAAAGCTATGCCCACTAATATGGATCGGAGGTAGTATATCAATTAGTCTGCCAGCGAACTATGAACCGATCCCAATTAGTTTGATGCTCGTACTAGTATTTTAAAGGATGCATGTCAGGTGGAAGGTGGATCGACCACACAGCGACTACGCTCCCTCGGAAATAATACTATCTAGGATCTGATCTCTGTACATATACTCTCAGCGAATCTTGTAGAGTTGACACCAAGATGGATTAGTGTATATATGATGTTCTCGATCACCGGAGTCTACTTGCCGTCAGATCATAATCATCGCTTGCTTCTGCAAGCATGCATGCTATAATATGAACGGAAGCCAAGTTACATGATGTGACATTTGAATGGCCGGCTAGCCTACAAACCCTATTACTAGCATTTGCGTAAAAAAACTATCACTAGCCCATCAGCCTACTAGTGATCTTATTCAGAAATCTTCCATTTGTTCCACATGGAAAAGAAAAAAAGTTTAAAGCTGGTCAAGTACTAAAGAAGAATTTGATACTACCAGCTAGGGGTGGGCATATAAACCGAGGATCGAAAACCGACCCCGAATTCACCGAAACCAAGGCAAAAAAGACTAGAACCGATTAATTCGTGTGCTTTCTCGGTTTCACAATTTGGAAAACCGCATTTATTTGGACACAATCTTTTGGCTCATAGTTCTAGATGCACCATTGTAATAAAAAACATTTTAAATGTATTAAAATGTCAAAAAATTCCAAATGAAAATTTCGCCTGTATATCCATCAATTTTGTATCAACACAAATGTCTTTTTTATGCAACAAAGCTAATAATCTACAAAAAATAAACAAAATAGTGGGGTGGTATTCGAACTGGTTCCACGAGAGTTCCGCACAGCAACTTGCTACCGGTGCACCAAGCCTTTGTAAAATTTAAGAGACTGATGCAGTGTCTTTATCAAGATTATTGGGTCATTCAAATTCAAAAAAATTCAAACAAGTTTGGTAATTTTTGCTTGGTATTCTTATTTAACGAGGGGGCTCGGGAAATGCAGTTACCGGGCGGTAACCAGATTTACTGTCCAGTTACCCAAACCTTGATGGTTGTAACACCTGCGAATGGAGACGATGCGCAGCCACTTCGCCTCTGCATAGCAACTCGACGGGCTCGGAATCTATGAAAAATTTCTATGGGATGGGTAGTTAGCCGTGTATCGGTGCCATTCGGTCTCACCCGATGACCGAACGCCGAAGTTCCCATGGACTAAAGTCTCAGATACTGTTTTTGATGAAAACCGATCGATCAGCAGAATATAGAAACTCTTTTAAACCCGAGAAACTGAACCGATCGGTTCGGAGGAACCGAATACCCAGACCCACTACCAGCTGACTACATACATGTACACCAATGTGTGGGCCGGACACGGGATTTTCGGTTTGAACCGAAGATAACGCAAATTTGCACATCTGGCAAGTCAAATCAACTGTCTATAGTTATCCATGTATCTATCATGAATATGTCATGAAAGGATGGAACCCGCCGAATATACGAATGGAGGTATTTTTTGTTTACCTGGCACTTCTTGCGCAAATTTGTGATTTGTGCTGGTGATTGGTTGATTGATTGCTTGATTTTTTTTATTTGCATAGGTCATATATAGCGACGATTATATGTGCCAAATGCTTCTTCTGCAATATGTGGAGAAGCATTCGACGATTTTTTTCTTGTCTTCTACTAATACAAGCCGAGTAGGCCGCCAATCCCCAACCCAAATACAAGCTCGAGCCTGACACACTTTAAAAGGTTACAATGTGCCGTACTGGTAAGTGGTAACTCTCCGCAAAGGCCATTTTACCCACATGTGCTTTGCGGAAACGGTTTGCCTGGTTATTGCACGAGGCGAAGCCTATTCCCCTTGTTTCTCAGCCTTCGCCGAGAATTTTTCAGGAACTCGGCAAACAGCGGAAATCCGATAGTGTCTTGGTAACAAAGTAGGATTTGTGTGCATCCCCATATTTAACTTACCCGTTCCACGCGTGTCTGTGCGCGCGGTGTCGAATAATAATCAATTAATGGGCTTGATCGAAATAGCTAGCCGTCGTGCGTGGCCGCGAAATGTGGAGGACTCAATCTTCCAGCTAACTGTGAACCGATATGAGAGTAGTATTTTAAACCATGAATGGAGCGACCTCTCGCTACCTCCATGGGCTCAGCTAACTTCCCTCGGTTACCATAGGATCTCACCTCTGTATACTAGCTGTGCATGTGATGTAGCCGTTGGCAAGTTGGCCTGAGAGTCGACTAGAAGATGGTTGTGCCCTCGATCATCGTAGCCTACTTGGCATCAGATCAGAATCGCATTTTAGCTGTCAGAGTTGACAAACAGATCACAATCACGCGATTATTGGCCGTTAACGCAGTCCCCTTGCACGGCGTGACATTTCACTGGGCTACGTACGCAATGAAAATTGCAGCAGCAAAATGTCTCAGGAACTAGAAACCATAATCGAAATCCATGTGATACTATATGTACAACCAATATACGTAGGTGAGCTGCAATGTAGGATCTGTGTCCATATATGCATCCATATGTTTGAAAGTTTTCAAACCTCAACCTCTCGAGCCGCGAGCTAGTTAAACTGAATTACGTCGTGTTCCACGAATCGGGGCGAAGCTATCGAATCGAATCGAATCATAAGAATTATATTAATGTATGTGCTTGATCGAAATGGGCGTCGTGCGTTGCCACCAAGTGCGGAAGGAAGCCAGCTAACTGAGATCATGTGGACCATGCGCGCGCGCGCATTCGGTGAAGCTCCGTCCTCAACTCCTGCTGCAGCTATAAGTACCTCGAGCAGATGCTTCAATTCCATCAGCGAATAAGCAAGTGTTTCTACCAAGCTTGCCAGCTAGCTAAACCACCAGCTTGAAAGGGCAATGGTGGCTAAGATGACGGCCATGCTTTGGTTACTCGCTGCATTGCTCGCGCTTGCAGGAGCACTTGGCCTGGCCGAGGGCGCTGGGCATAACTACCACGATTTCTACGTAAGTCTAGCTAGCTAGCTCCTTCATGCTGATGCATTCATGCATCCATTTTCCTTCATGTGTTCTAACCGACGACCTCGATCGATCGTCCGTGTGATGTATTTTGCAGGTGAAGGAGACTAACTACACCAAGCTGTGCCAGCAGAAGACCCTGCTCACCGTCAATGACATGTGGCCCGGGCCAAACATCACGGCGCGCAAGGGTGAAACGGTTTACGTCAATGTGCACAACCAAGGACGGAAGAACATCACCATCCACTGGTAAGTAATTAAGCCAATCACGTCTACACATCGACATGCATATGTCCTGTCCTGCATATTTACATCAAATTCGCAGGCACGGCGTGGACCAGCCCCGGAACCCGTGGTATGACGGGCCGGAGTTCATCACACAGTGCCCCATCAGGCCAGGCACCAACTTCACCTACGAGGTCATCTTGTCGGAGGAGGAGGGCACCCTGTGGTGGCACGCGCACAGCGACTTGGACCGTGCCGGCATCCACGGCGCTCTCATCGTCCACCCCAAGCGCGGCAAATACTACCCCTTCCATAAGCCGGGCCAGTGGATAGAGGAGATACCCATTATCCTCGGTATATATGCACTTACGACGCAAAACTAACCCCATTTACATCAATTAATTGGTTATTGATATTCACAAGATATATACACGTGCAGGTGAGTGGTGGAAAGCCGATTTGAACGAGATCTTAGAGGACCACCTAAGGACTGGCGGTGAAATCAATAATTCAAATGCACACACAATCAACGGCCACCACGGAAGCAACTTCGGAATATGCAAGGACAATTCCATTTTCACGCTGCCCGTGCAGTCCGGCAAGACGTACCTGCTACGGATCATCAACGCTGGACTCGACAACGACATGTTCTTCAGCGTGGCCGGGCACCGTCTCACCGTCGTCGGCACCGACGGACGCTACCTCAAGCCATTCACCGTGAAGTATATGATGATCTCGCCGGGACAGACCATGGACGCGCTACTCGTGGCCCGTCGTCCCTCCTCCAACACCCGCTACTACATGGCCTCGCGGCCGTACGACTCCAACGGAGGCCTCAGCTTCGACAACACCACCGCCAGGGCCCTTCTGGAGTACACGGACGTGCCTCCCAGCCGCCGGCGGCCGGTAGACCCCAACCTTCCGGCCACCAATGCTAGCGACGTCGCGAATGGCTACACGGCCCAACTCCGGTCTCTGAATAGTGGGGATCACCTGGCGAATGTGCCGCAGAAAGCCGACCGCAATATAGTCATCACCATCGCCGTCAACACGGTGCCCTGCACCACGGGCAACGGGACGTGCCACGGGCCATTCGGTGACCGCCTAGCGGCGAGCCTCAACAACGTGAGCTTCGTGGACCCTCGCACCGACATCCTCGACGCCTACTACTACGAAGAATTCTTTGGCAGGCAACAGGACGTGTTCGAGACAGACTTCCCCAACAAGCCGCCCTTCATCTTCAACTTCACCGGTCCAGACAATAGGAATTATTGGCCCACGAGGAAAGGCAGCAAGGTGACGGTGGTGAAGTACGGCGAGGTGGTGGAGGTGGTGTTCCAGGACACGTCCCTCCTCGGCACCGAGAACCACCCCATGCACCTGCACGGCTTCGCCTTCTACGTCGTCGGGAGAGGTTTTGGAAACTTCAACGAGACCACTGACCCTCCCAACTACAACTTGGAAAACCCGCCGTACCAGAACACCGTCACCGTGCCCAAGGCTGGCTGGGCCGCCATGCGCTTCCACGCAACCAATCCTGGTATATATATACGCACCTGCTGATCTTAGCTTCATTTATTAGTTTATTTATTTTTGGTGTGCACAAATCCTTATCTCTTTTGATGATTGGACGACAGGTGTGTGGTTCATGCACTGCCACTTCGACCGGCACACGGTGTTTGGAATGAGTTCTGTGTTTATCGTCAAGAATGGCGAGGGAAAGAACCAGCAAATGAGGCCTCGCCCTAGCATCATGCCAGTGTGTTAGTTTCCCCTGATCGGCTCAGATGAGGGTACGTAGCAGCAGCATTTCGTGCCACGATCAAGAGAAATATTCTTGTCAGTTTATTTCAATTTTCAATTACGTACTATTATGCACTGTTTTGTTTTAAGCATGCATGGCCGGGCGTGTAGTCCTGAGTGTCCTTCTTCCTTTTTTCACCATTAATTCTGCTTAAGGAAATATGTCTTTTTATCATCTCATGTAATCTGTCGTCCTGTCACTCAATGAAATAAAGTGATGTTTTGTTATGTATCTATCAGTACTGTAGTCCGCATGGAGATGACAAGTCTATGGCCAACATCTGGGTTGAATATGGACACATTGCGAAATATATGTAATAGCTGTTGTAACCCTTTTTTGCGGGGAAAATAGTTTTTGTAACTTTTTTTTGTGACTAAACCGCTCAAACACGAGAGTTAGGTGACCGGTCACATTCTGGAAACTCAGTGGTGACCAATATACTCATCTAAGAAAGTTTTATCGACCAATAGTACCTTTCCTTCTAAAAAAGGAAGGGAGCAGCTAGCAAGCTACGAGAAAGGAAAAGAATTGGAAAAAGAAGCTTGAAATCTCAGCCTTTTTTTAGGGAAGCTTGAAATGTCAGCTGGCCGAACGTGTGGGGGTATCAACGGGAATTTCCTATATCGCGCGTACCGCGATGGTTACTCCCTCCCGCGTACCCCGATCGACTAATGGGCTTGGCCCATTTACGCTGTCTATGGATGGATTTCTAGCCGTAATCTTCTTCTTCGTTTCTTTCTCAACCCCTGTCAACTATGCATTGTTTTCTTTTCCTGTTTTGTTTCTTTCCCAACTATGCATTGATTTCTAGTCGTAATCTTCTTCTTTGTTTCCATTTACGACATTTTTTCGTTCATTTTTTTTGTTCACCGGAATTTTTTGTTAACTCTTAGTTTACCAGGATTTTTGGTTCACCATTATTTTTCGTTCACCAACATTTCTTGGTTCACTTTTTTTGTTCACCGGCATTTCCATTCACTGGCATTTTTATTTCACTATTATTTTTGGTTCACCGAATTTTTTTGTTCACTGTTAGTTCACCGGGATTTTTGGTAACGATTATTTTTGTTCACCGACATTTTTTGGTTATTTTTTTCTGCTCACCGGCATTTTTCGTTTACCAACATTTTTCGTTCACTACTATTTTTGGTTCACATGTATTTTTCTTTCACTATTATTTTTGGTTTACCTACATTTTTTGTTCACTATTAATTTTGATTCACTGACATTTTCTTGGTTCACTATTATTTTCACCGGCATTTTTTTGTTCACTTTTTTCTTCACATGCATTTTTCGTTCATCGACATTTTTTGGTTCACTCTTAGTACACCGGGATTTTTATTCACTAATATTTTTGGTTCACGATATTTTCCATTCACTATTATTTTTGGTTTACCGGCCTTTGGTTCAGTTTTTTTGTTCGCTGGCATTTTCCATTCACTATTATTTTTGGCTCACATGCATTTTTTGTTCTATATTATTTTTGTTTGGCAGACATCTTTTTTTCGAAAAATATTAGATTTGAAAATTGTTCAATTAAAAAATGTTCAGATTTTTCTTTTTAATGGTTCAAATTTTAAAAAATTTGCACTTGAAAATGGTTTAGATTTTAAAAATGGTTCAGATGCTTGGATTGATTCGATATTTTTTGTAAACGGAGATAACTGTTAGTACTTGGATGGGCGCTCGCCGACCGTAATACAATAGCCAAATTGAGCTAGCTTGTACAGCAGGACTAGATCGATCCCAAATTGAGGTAGCTTGTAGGACTAGATCGATCCATCTAATTGAGCTAGCTCATTACAGGAGTACTAGATCAATCGATCCATCCGCAGAGCAATTTAGTGGTTTTTATTTCATATGTGCGACGATTTACATTGTTCGTCTGAAATAGGAGAAGAATACGGAGAGACTAAATATTGTTTAGTAAGCTGCCGATCTGCACAATTGGTCGTACCCAGTTTGAGTTAATTAACCGGCCACTTGTTCATGGAATCGGATGTGCACATGGTGATTCGATCCATGGATGATGCAGCACAAGCATCGCCGGCGTTTGCGCAGACTCGCTGTGGTTTGGTTGGCAGGCAAATGGAAATATAAAATGTTCACGCGATACACGAGCTCTTGCCATGTTGGCCGGGGTTAGAGGTGTAAGCTTTGCCTCTAAGGAGCAATTAATTTTACTACGAAATTGGTTGGCATGTGTTTCCTTTTGATTTTTACTACGAAATTCTTCCAGCTGGTAAACCACGCAAGAGATTTGATTGGAGATTCTATTCCGGGTAAATCATAAAAGACGACGGAGCCCATTTCTACGACCTGAAGAAAATACAAGCAAAAGCTTTGAATCGGAGCAATTAATTTTACTTGCTTTGAACCAGCGGCGATGATGCATGAGATCGCTACTACAGCTGTTGAAATCCACAGCGAATATTGAGAGGCTGTTGGCATCACATGCATGGTGATTTGGTTGTTTATCGAAAAGGTTCGGGTCTACCTGCCACCTCACGTGACGCGAAATGGTTAAATTGCACCCATCGTCTCTTCTTTGTGCTTCATCTCCAATCGTGCAGCAAAATTTCAGGGCTCCCGGACCATGAAGAACGAGAGGATACTCTCGGACCAACCTTTTTGGCCCACGGACTCGGGCCGCCAACCTAGAAAGGCCATTTGCCAGTTCGAGTTGGGCCAACTTAGGGTTTTTACATAAACTGCAGTTAATAACTATGTTCGAATCAAATTCATTCCTTTAGTTCTAAATAAATCCAAATTACACTAACATCAAAAATACCCTGGAAGGCCCTATTATGTCACATTCAACTACCACATAGTTACTCACCGGCAACAATATGTACTGGTTAGTGGTTAGTGATGATTTTTACTTTTTCTCTAAGTGGGCATGTACGGGGAGGTTATTGCAAGAATTATATCCACAAACTTCAACATACATACCGATTAACTAAATTTTTTCCTTACATGCTTCACAAATGGACATGTATTCTGCTTCAGTGGTAGACTGAGCAACACTTGGTTGAAATGTTGCCTTCTAGATCACAGACCACCCACCAATAGTGAAAACATAACCTCTGAGGGGCCACCAAGCCTCCTGACGATGAGCCTCCACTCCGGTCTTAGAGAAGTTAGTTGTAACAGCCCGGCCCACCCCGGGGGTGGACCGGGTGTTACATTTGGTATCAGAGCCGAGCCTCGCGGCAACTCGGGCATGTGCGGGTCAGGGCGCAGACATGTGGACATGTGCTGGCACTGGATGCATGGGTGCCAAGAGGGGAAGTTACTGGACTGGGGGCTGACCGATGATGGCATCAGTCTTCTAGGGGCGAGGATGTGAGATCCAGGCTCATGGCTTATTAGGATTGATATGACTAGCAAAATGCCTGTGCGTTGCTACGGGCGGATAAAACGATTTAATGATTAATTTTTCATATGTCAATAAATGATAAATACCTATGCGTTGTTATGAAATTACTAACTTCTATATCATATCCTTAAGAAAATAACGCTTATATCACAAATTGATAAATACCCGAATGGGAAATCACCAACGTCTATATCTCATGATGTATCTCCTCAATATTAATCGTTTCTTTACTTTCCTCTTAATCGTACTTGTTGCAAGGATCAATAAATCACTGGTGTTAGCTCGCCAACTCATTCTACATTCCACGTTATTCGCTACGTGAATTTTTATGTCGCCACCGAAAGAAAATGTTGGTGGCTTTTGTGTCGCCACCGAAAGAAAATGTTGGTGGCTAATGTCTTATAAGTGTGAATGTTCATCTCCGAGGCCACATACTTGTTGTTGTCTACTGGCCAGTCCTGAACGCACGGTGGTCGTACACACGATTCTCGTCGACCATGGTGTCGATCAGGACACAGGCATACTGCGCGAGCACCTACTCATGCTCAACGTCGTCCACGGCGAGGGCGGCCAAGATTACTGCTTCATTTCGTAGTCTACTATTTTAGACCGTCTTTCATCATTTATGTTGAGCTGTGTGCTGAATGAAATCCCTAACTGTCTTGTCTTGTGATGTTAAAAAGGAACCAACATGGCTGCCGCTCTACAAGACTACAAAGAAACGTGGTGGCTCTAACGTGACCACATACCGTATGTGTGTGTGCATGTATAGATTGATTGATCCGTGTCGATATGTCCGATTTTTTCTGGGCTGCTCCGATAAAAGACGATCATTTTTCTGTTGGAAGTAAGGCTCCGATCGAACTTTCCTCAAAAAAAGCTATGTCAGCTCCGGTTTTGTAATGAAGAGTATTGGCCTATTGGGCCGTTCCTTTTTTTTACCGAAGGATATGAAAAAATAATTAGCGACGAAGCTAACGTACCTCCAGTTTTTTCACCGATCACGCGAGGCTCCGGTTTTCTTACCGATCAGATAGGAAACAATAACAAGTTGCCACTTCTTTTCCAGAAGCTCATCTGAAAAGAACTATGAGGTTAAGCGTGCTTGGCCCGGAGCAATTGAGGATGGGTGACCGACCGGGAAGTCTTTCCCGGGTGCGCACGAGTGAGGACAAAGTGCGCAGAAAAGACTAGTGTTGATCTGTGGGGCCAGTCTAGAGATCCTAGAGAGCTGCCAGGCGTGACAAGCCCGACCCGGGGGTGGGCCGGGGTGTTACATTAGCCCTTATCTGTATAGCCTCCGTTTCGGTCTCAAAGAAGTTATCCTCTATCAATGCCTTAAAGTGGTTGGTGTGTTTCGGTCTCAAAGAAGTTATCCTCTATCAGTGCCTTAAAGTGGTTGGTGTCTTGTCCTGCTTGATGTCTAATGGGGTCGATGAATTTTCTAACACGGATAATAGCTCTGAGGGTGCCACACCCTAGAGCTAACCAAGTTAGGGAAAGGGAAAGAAGCCCAAGGTCGCCACCTCCCAAGAACTCTGTTGCAGCGGTGATTCTACGTGCAGCTGGACCGGCATGACCTGCGCATGCTCGTCATCCCAAGGTCCTTCCATGCTGCCTTGAAGGAGTGCCTGGCGATCCCCCTTCCTCGATGCATTGCGGTGGGCGCCTGCAAGTTCTGCGACAAGCATGTTCAGGTGGCCTACTACAAGAACACCGACGAGATTGTGATGGGGTGGAACTGGCCAGAAGTCGTCTACAAGTACGAGTTGGCCAAGGAAGACGACAACACCATCTTCAAGCTCACCGCCAGTTGCTTCAAGTCTACAAGAGCATGAACTCGACGGCCAGGGGTACACTTGTCCTGAGCATGGCTAGTACCAGCGTGCTTAGGTAGTGCATTTTGATCAGGGACATGTGCTGCCCCTATTAGTGTTGATCAGGGGCATTGGGATGCCCCTGCTAGATGTTAACATGTGCTTAGAATGCCCAAAATTTGTTTTGGTCAGGGTTTGTGCCTTCCCTTGCTAGTTTTCATCAGGGTGTGTGCTTCCCTGGTGTTATGTAGTTAATTACTTGCACTGAACCTCATCATCTTGTATGCTTACATCTAATTGTGTCTGATCATGCTTGTGTGTTCATGTGTCTTAGGAGGTGGTAAGGTCACCAGTTTTGAAAGTGGTGAGCACATCACTAAACCCGTATGAAACAAACAGGTGTGTGTTGCATCTAAACAGTCCCAAGGCAAGTTTCCAGGCAACTGTCGAGGTATTGGTAACGCGGAACTACTATATGAATTCATACGTACCGTAGAGGAGGTGGGGAAGAACGTAGAGGGTTCCAGTGACGGGATTGCACACACGATCTTACCCAGCTTCGGATCTCACAACGGCGGCGAGATCCTACGTGCTGCTATAATTCACTCAAGGAGAATATGTGTACAGGTTACAATGAGATTGTATGCGTGCCCTAAGGCTGCTGGAAGGCTGGCTTATAAAGGCGCCAAGCCTTCCCCTACAAGGAAAGCCTTAACCGACCTAGATCATGAGTCCTAGACTAACACGGTAACAAACCCTAACTTGCTCCCTAAGGCGAACGCAGCCAGGCCTTCGTCTTGGACTTCACTAAGCCAGCCCAGAGCTTATCCTTGCGCCTAAGCCCATGAGGCCTTCTCCATTAAGCCCTCCGGCTTTATCTGATGGGCCTCCTTGGTGGGCCAGGTTTTATCCACCGTGGCAGGTATACCCGTTCGGCATAACCTCCACAGTAGTCCCCGGAAAGGTTTAAGTTCTTCGTTTGCCGTCTTTGTGAAACACGGGCTTCGCCTTTGCGAAGGCGGACAGAAGAGCTTGGAGCATTCCAAAATGAGACATTCAGTCTGCCTTAAGGATTAAGCCGAACTCTCCTGCACTTTGAACAATCTGGCAGAAAGATTCTGTCAGCGTCGAGTCTTGTCATGACGTCACCACAGTCAAAGCCAGTCCACGACAGTTTGGACAAGCAAAGAGACGTTGTGACGCCATTACTGCTACTTTTCCGCACACGATCTCCGAGGCGTGCGGGAGAAGATGCCCACTATCTGACCGTTGCGGGACGCGTGGCGAAAATCGCGCAGCGTTATCTCACCGCACTAATCGCGGCGCGCGGCCCCATAAAAGGGGAACTGATTTTCTCCTTGGTCATTTCCCTGTTCATCGTCCTCCTCCGCCCATCCCATCCGAACTCCGGCGAGCTCCACCACCACACCTGCGCACCCACCCATGGAGAGCTCCGATGCGACCGCGGGAGCGGCAACGGCAGCGGCGTCGGCGGCGGCGGAGGGACAAGATCTGGCCATGAGGGGATCGAGCACCGCGGATGCATCTGCATCTCGCGCGGCGGCGGCGACAAGTTCTGCGGCCACCCCATTGAAGCAGAGAAGAATGCCCAGCCCTCCGACGAGGGCGATGCGGCGGAGGCAGAGGAGAGGGAGAGGAAGCATCTTCCCGCAACTGGGCGGCTTCCACCATCACCGACGCGGACCTCACGCAGCTGGAAAAGAGGGCATCCTCCCACCAAAGGAGAACTGCCACTGGCGTCAGCGTACGGCCACCCTGCTCCAGATCCCGCCGGCGATGAACGAGTGCTCCTCGTCTCACATCTCCTTCGCGGTTTGTCTTTGCCTCCGCATCCTTTTTTCCAATCAGTCTTAGACTACTATGGCCTTCAGCCTCATAGCGTAGGCCCCAATAGTATCTTGTACATAGCTGGCTTTATGGCTTTATTCGAAGGATACCTAGGCATAGAGCCCAGCTTAGAATTCTTCAAGTACTGCTTTACTTGCAAGCGCCAAACAGAGAAGGAAGAACTGCTTTCCTTAGGAACAGTTAGCATCAACCTTCGTAGAGGCAGAGACTGGTATCCTAAGGCGCCAAAAATAGATTCCATTAAAGGCTGGAATAGCTCCTTCTTCTACTGCAAAGACATGGCGCCAGTAGGCAAAGACATAGGACTTCCTCGCTTTTCTCCTTTGCCTGCGGAGCCCCGCCTATCTTGGGGCGAGAAACCGCTGAAGGTCCTTCCTGACAACCTCCGTCGCATGCAAAGGCGGATTGAGTACTAACAAAGACTGCTGTGCCCAAACTCACGGGCGCAGACACCATCCTATGTTGGTTGTCAAGGCGAATCCAGCCTTTGAAAGATCGCAAAGGCCTCATGTGCCACTACACGGACCAGAAGAAAGATCCCCTCCGTGTTAGTGAGAGTGACCTTACGCAAGACGCCCTTGTGTATCGCTTTAAGAGGATTGCCAAGGAAAGGATCCAGCTGACAGAGCAGCGTCCTATGTACACAGCCGCCAACCCAGCTCCAAAGGTAAGGCATTTACCATACTGTTTTTATACTTCCACAATGTTTGCCTTACTAACACCACTTTTGATTTCAGCTCGCCCTTTTGCCGGATAATCTGCTGGCTCCTTTGTTTTACGTGCCTGAAGCGGCACCCGAGCCCCAAAGACTCGGAAACGAAAGGCTTCAGGAGCTACTGCAGCAACTTCAGCAGCAGAAAGGCGGAAGCGTGAGAAAGCCATCCCTGCTAACGCCGAAGTGCTCGACATTGAGGACGATGAAGATGCGGCCTTTAATGCTCCAGTACAGAAGTAAGCCGAACCTCAATTTCTTTAGTAAGGCGAACAATGTGTATGAATGTTATCTTATTTTGTATGTGATTTGCAGGATCAAACCAACTGCACCTCTTAAGAGGAAGAAAGTAATTTCTTCCAGGCAAAGGAAAACTGAGCCTTCTCCGCCATCGCTCCCCCACTCCCTCCGTTCAACAAGAGACATCCCCAGGCCCATCTGATCATCATATAGATTTGGACTCAGCCGTCTTTCCTGATAAGACGGAAACTGAAAAGTTGGCCAGGGCTGCCGCTGCTGGGAAGGCGGCGGTACTTCAGTCAGAAGAGCCGAACGAGCCCATCACTCGTGAAGCTATCCGCAACATGGTGAAGCAAGAGCTCTTTGACGACGAGGGGTACATCTTACCCAACATCGCCGCCATGCTTGCCGATGAGAAGGAGCGTAACGAGCCGCCTCCGAAGCTAAGGCCAGTTGGCCAAACATTGACCATCTGAACCTGGAAGATAATTGTGACGAGCTGTACGTCACAATGAAGCAGAGCTACAAAGCCTTGAAGGCCATGATGCAGGTAAATATTCCGTCTTTATGTACATACTAGTCCCCGGGCATTACGTTGCGCTTTGACTAAGCCGACGTAATGGCCTTTCTTTAATGTTGATAAAGACTCAGTCCCCAAGCCCTTGTAGCTATACTTTATTGTCTTTACCTTTGTTACTTACTACTGCCCTTGCCTTAGCAGAGCAGCGAGCAGCTTACGTGCGATCTGTGGTACTCCTGAGTAACCAAAGGCAAGTGCTCAAGCAAGCCGTCGCCAAAAATAAGGCGAACGAAGGTAAATGTGTTCTTTCACATGCATGTGACTTTAGTTCATTTTAAGGCATAAGATGCTCAACACATGCAATGTGTCTTTCCAGCTGTTGTGGCGAAGGCAAAACAGATCGTCAGCGAGACTGGCGATATAGAAGTTGTAAGGCGGGAAAATGCCGCCTTGTTTAAGCAACTGGAGGAGAACCGAAAGACGGCCGAGGCCAATCTTAAAGCCGTCCAAGACAGCGCTGCTGAAGGGCAAGAAAACTGAAGGCAGAACTTCTGAAACTGCAGCGACAGGCTGAAAAGGATGGGCTCCTAATCCAGAGCTTACAAGGTCGTCTTGAACGCCAAGCTGATGAGAGCACCGCCATTGACGAAAACTGCTAAGTAAGCCTCTTCTTTTACTTTCGCATTTCTGTCACTTTTCGCCTTTGTTCCAACACTTCAGTACGCCTTAACTTTTTTCATTCCTCCTTTCCACAGTTCCAGCTGGGTTTGGGGAAAGGCTTACCTCTGAGACGCGCCTGGAGCTTATCTTGGAGTGTGGCGAAATTGTGTCAGGGCTGTACACTGCTGGAAGAGACGTTGTCGCCAACATCTTCCCAAAACAGCTGCCCCAAGTGACAAACACCAGCAACTTGCTGCCACTTCTTCAGAACTGCGTCCCAGAGGTGGTGGAGCGTCTTCGCTCAGCAGCTAGAGGCGGAGCAAAACTTGCTCTAGGACTTGTTCGCGGCCACTACCCCGAAGTCAACATGTGGCGCGTTATCAAGTGTTTCCCAGCCAGGACAGAGACGGCAACGAGCTCATCAAAGAAAAGGTCTATGCCTCTGTCTCTGGCTTTGCCTCAGCCGTTGCTGAGATGGTAGACTTGGCTATCTTCTTCTCCAAGAAGCCTGTGCCTCCCCGTCCTGACGACGTGTCTGATGACGAAGCCGAAGCACCCACCACTGGCAATGGCGATGAGTCAGAAGACGGAAATGAAGAAGAAGAAGAAGGCGAGTCTGAAGCTACGCTGGATCCATCCAAGTCCCCTGCGTCTTCGCCTCCTCAGTCCCCTGCATAAGATGCAGGAAAAACTTTGCATTAAGCGTGTCATGAAAGATGGCACAAAAGACTTGTTAAGTTATGTTTTGTAATGGCAGGAGCCTTTTATCTGTTGAACATGTTTGTTTTGCAACGCATGCACTTATTTTTAAAAGGCTTGCAAACTATGCTCCTTATCCGTCTTCAAGTTTTCTGGCTTATATGCTTTAGCCTTTTCGTATGCTGGCAGAACCTAAGGCACGGAACACTTCGCTGGCAACAGGGTTAGTAACCAAACTGTTTAAACACAGAAACGGCGCCGGCTTTTGGTGCGTAAAGCATCTACTAAGACAAGCCAGCATATACGCGATCAGATAAATACCTTAGACGGATGCAATTTTAATTTTTGTAAGGCCTTAAGGCAAAAGCATCATGTGAGTAACCACAAGCACGGAGCCAATTCGGGTTAACATTGATATTTTTATCGAAATATATGATCAAATGGAAATAAAAGACGGCGAGAACTCATGCATAAAAATAATTGAGGGAACCAAAGACTTTTATTTCATAATCATATATGGTGTGATTACAATAGAATTGCTAAGTGTAAAAAGGACGTAGCTGCTCAATGTTCCAAGGACGTTTCGTCTCCTTGAGCACTGCTTCTTCGTTCCTTTTCCTTTTGCGGCCTCTTTTCTTCTTTTCTCGATATCACGGAGGTCCACAAGATAATATGCCCCGTTCTTAAGCGCTTTGCTGATAACGAAGGGTCCTTCCCATATGGGAGATAGTTTGTGCTCCTTTTGCTGAACAAGGCGAAGCACCAAATCGCCTT
The DNA here is from genome assembly GCA_947311845.1 of Poa pratensis. Taxonomy (NCBI): domain Eukaryota; kingdom Viridiplantae; phylum Streptophyta; class Magnoliopsida; order Poales; family Poaceae; genus Poa; species Poa pratensis. Next base: position 46,055,524 of record CAMZMU010000091.1, on the reverse strand, counting down.
CTCGAAACGATCTCCGTCTTACCTTGCGACTGTGGTAACGCCGCATGTTCTGCTGATAAATGGCGGAGCGCTGAAGCGCTATCTCACGCTCTTCTTCGAGAAGGTCTAAGCCGTCCTGTCGGGCTTCTTCTGCGTCTGCTTCGACGTAGGCTGTTACACGAGGTGTGTCGTGCAGGACATCGGTTGGGAGTACCGCTTCAGCGCCATATATGAGAAAGAAAGGGGTGTAGCCTGTTGCACTGCTTGGAGTTGTGCGTATGCTCCATAAGACAGCAGGTAATTCTTCTACCCATGCTCCAGCTGCTCTATGCAAAGGCACCTCTAATCTTGGCTTTATTCCCTGTAGAATTATACTGTTGGTTCGCTCAACTTGGCCATTCGATTGTGGATGAGCCACAGATGCTAAGTCCAACGAATACCAACTTCACCACAGTACTTTGCCAGCTCTCCTACGGCGAAGTTTGTCCCATTGTCCGTAATGATACTGTGGGGGACGCCAAATCTCGTTATAACCTCAATGACGAACTTCTTGGCTGTTGCCCCATCAAGCTTTTTTATGGGCTTAGCTTCAACCCACTTGGTGTATTTATCCACCGCAACTAAGAGATGTTTGACGCCGCCTCGCGCAGTCCTGAATGGACCTACCATGTCCAGTCCCCAGACCGCAAATGGCCACGTGATTGGAATGGTGCGCAGTTCCTGGGCTGGCATCTTTGGCTGTCTTGCATACTTTTGGCATCCAACGCACTTCTTGACGAGTTCTTCTGCGTCTTGCTTTGCTGTGAGCCAGTAGAATCCATGTCTAAAAGCTTTGGCGACAATTGCTCGGGCAGAGGCATGATGACCGCAACATCCACCATGGATCTCTTCTAGTATCTCTGTCCTTCTTCCGGCGAAACGCATCGTTGATATACACCTGTGGTACTCCGCTTGTATAGCTCTCCATTTATTATTGTGTATGCCTTAGCTCTGCGCACAACTTGCCGCCTTAATACTTCATCCTCTGGCTCTTCCTTGTTAAGGAGGAAATTTATGTAGGGCTGTGTCCAGTCTGGCTTCACCAGCATGACGGAAACAGACTGCGAAGCCATGGGGTCATCCTCATCTCCGCCTTTAATAGACGGCACGTACAGGTGCTCCAAAAATATATCGGAGGGCACCTTCGATCTTTTCGAGCCCATTCTGGCTAAGGCGTCCGCTGCTTCATTTTCCTCCCTTTTGATATGCTTGACTTCTAAGCCGATAAAACACCGACCAAACTCGTCTACCGTGCGTCGGTATTCAGCCATTGTAGGGCTCTTCGCGTCCCATGCCCCTTCTAACTGTTGAACAACGAGGTCTGAATCGCCATAGCACAAAAGACGGCTAATGCCCAAATCCTTTGCGACGTGCAATCCATGCAACAGAGCCTCGTATTCTGCAACATTATTAGTGGCATTGAAGTGTATCTGCAAGACATAGCACATCTTGTCTCCTTTAGGGTTCTTCAGTACCACGCCAGCTCCCGATCCCTGCAACATTTTGGAGCCATCAAAGTGCATAACCCAATATTCTCGTCAGGGAGGGGAAGTTCATCCATTGCTTCTGTCCAGTCTGCGATGAAATCAGCTAAGGACTGGGATTTGATGGCTGTACGTGGCTTGTACTGGATGTCGAAGGCTGCCAATTCAATTCCCCACTTAGCCACACGTCCAGTGGCATCGGTGTTGTTTATAATGTCACCCAATGGCGCCTTACTGACTACCGTGATTGGGTGCTCTTGGAAATAATGGCGTAATTTTCTGGCTGCGAAGAAAACTCCATAAGCCAGCTTCTGATAGTGAGGGTATCGTTGTTTGGATTCGGAGAAGACTTCGCTGATATAATATACCGGCCTTTGTTCCGGTAGCTCCTTTCCCTCTTCCTTTCGCTCAACAACAACCACTGCACTAATAACTAGGTTGGTAGCCGCCATGTAAAGTAGCATCGGCTCTTGTGGTAGAGGAGACGCTAATATTGGTGCTGAAACTAAGGCGTCTTTTAACTGTGCTAAGGCTGCATCTGCCTCTTCAGTCCAGACGAACGTCTTAGTTTTCTTCAACAACCTGTATAGGGGTAAAGCTTTATCCCCAAGCCTACTAATAAATCGGCTTACAGCTGCTGCAGATCCTGCGAGCCTTTGGACATCTTTAAGACAAGTAGGCTTTTTGATGTCCATGATAGCTCGAATCTTTTCTGGGTTAACCTCAAGACCTCTTTCTGAAACAATGAAGCCTAAAAGTTTTCCTGCTGGGACGCCAAAAAAGCATTTTCCCGGATTTAGCTTCATGTTATATTTTCTAAGTTATCAAAGGTTTCTTGAAGGTCAACGATGAGATCGCCGCGTTTTCGCGACATAACGGCAATGTCATCGACATAAGCGTGAACATTGCGGCCTATTTGATCGTGTAGGCAACGTTGTATGCACCGTTGGTACGTTGAGCCAGCGTTTTTAAGCCCGAAAGGCATAGTTATGTAGCAAAACGTTCCGAAAGGTGTGATGAAGGAAGTCTTAATTTGATCAGACTCCTTCATCTTAATTTGGTGGTAGCCAGAGTAAGCGTCCAAAAAGCATAGTAATTCAGAACCTGATACAGCATCTACGACCTGATCAATTCGCGGCAATGCGAAGGGGTCTTTAGGACAGGCTTTGTTTAAGCCGGTGAAATCTATGCACATGCGCAAGTCTTTCACGTCCTTCTTAGGTACTAATACAGGATTTGCTAGCCAATCTGTGTGGATAACCTCTCTAATGAAATTAGCGGCACTAAGCCGAGCTACCTCTTTTCCTATTGCTTTCTTCTTCTCTGGACCGAAGCGACGAAGACCTTGTTTTACTGGCTTGGCACCTTTGGCGACATTAAGGCTGTGCTCGGCAAGTTCCCGGGGTACTCCTGGCATGTCTGATGGTGACCATGCAAAAATATCCCGTTGCTCACGGAGGAACTTGACGAGCGCGCCTTCCTATGCGTCACTGAGGTCCGCGCCTATGTTCGTCGTCTTGCTTGCATCAGCGTTGTCCAGCACGATCTTCTTCGAGTTTGAGCTGGCCTTGAAGTAACGTCGAGCGCAAGGAGGCTTTTTACCATCCGGCATTTCATTGGTGTTAACTTCTTTCTTGTACTGCTCCAGCTCTTCCTTGCTGATGACTGCTTCTGCTAAGACGGCGTTTCCTGCTTCGCATTCCTTCGCCTTCTTGAAGTCGCCATTGACCGTGATGACGCCGTTTGGTCCAGGTATTTTGAGCTTGCTGTAGATGTAACACGGGCGTGCCATGAATTTGGCAAAGGCTGGGCGGCCAAAGATTGCGTGATACGCACTTTTGAATTCCACCACTCAAAGGCAACTTCCTCAGTCCTATAGTTTGTTTCGTCACCGAAGGTACGTCTAAGACAATTGTTCCCATAGAACTGGCCTGCCTGCCTGGCACTATGCCGTGAAACTTGACTGTGCTATGTTTTAGCTGTGTCTCAGAAAGGCGCATGCGCTTTAAGGTTTCAAGATAGAGGATGTTGATGCTACTCCCTCCATCCATAAGCACCTTAGAAAGCCTGCATTGCTGCACAATTGGGTTTACAACGAGCGCGTAATTCCCTGGGTTCTGTGGAATATGATCAGGATGATCGTTGCGGTCCCATGTAATGGGGTGCTCGGACCAGTTGAGATACTGGGGAACCGCTGGCATAGTGGCATTGAGTTCCCTCCAGGCTGCCTTTTCCTTTTTGGCCGAAGGAGTGGCAAGGAAGTGACAAGGCTTGTTTCGACCCTTGGAAACTTGTTGCTCCTCTTGTGCTTTGGCTCCTGATCTTCTGGCTCCGAAGCACTTTCCTCGTTGTCCTTCTGTTCTTTCTTGTCTTTACGGTTCTTGCGCTTGAACTGTTTTGCCTTGAAGCCAGCGTCTGGATCCTTCTTGATATCATCGTTAAGGCGGCACTGCCTGTTGGTATGGGTGCATTTGCCAAGCTTGCTATGATGGGCACAAGGTTCATCTTTGATGTCGTCATAGGTGATTTTAATGGGTCTTGACCCTTGACTGTCATCGCTCTTCTTCTGCCATCTGCTAGCCCGCTCTGGCCACCCTTCTTATTGGCAAAGGCTACCTCCTTTGATGGTCCTGGCGCATCGTTGGCTTCCTTCTTTTTCCGGCTTTGATTGTTGTTTCGCTTTTCCGGGTTAACAGCTATGTCCATGCGCAGATCGCCGTCGTCAGCTCGAGCGTCGTCTTCTGCTGCAGCGTAATTGTTCGCGCTGTCTAAGAGCTCGCCGAGGTGTTTGATGTTTTGGCTGGCTAACATATATCTCATCATGTTGCCTTTCTTCAGGCTGTTCATAAAAGCATGTATGGCCTGGATCTCAGAAACGTCTTCGCATGCATTCTTTGTCTCTGTCCATCGAGCTATGAAAGCTCTGCTTGACTCCCCCTCCACTTGAGCACACTTTAGTAGATCTGAGTAAGCCTTTGGACGTTTGTATGTGCATGAGAAGTGTTGCATGAATGTTTTCTGCATGTCTTGCCAATTGTGGATACTCTTTTCTGGCAAAGTGTCGATCCATAACCGGGCCGTTCCCTCCAACATGAGTGGAAGAAAACGTACAGCTGCATTGTAATCACCGTCATTAATACCAACGGCGTGGATGTAATCAGGCAGCCATATGTCCGGTTTGTCAATGCCATTGTACTTGTCCACAATTTTCTTGACATTGCCTAGCGAGGATGGGAGTTGCACCTTGCGAATCGCCGGTCCAAAGCACACAGGGCCCAGGTAAGACTCCTCTTTGGCCGCTTTAATCTCATCGAGACGGATGCGGGCGTCTGAGATATGAGTGTTTTCCCTGGCTGGCCCTTTGTTGGATTGGCTACGCCTTGGCTCCTCCTGACGGCTTTGGCGATGAGGGGAGCGGGAGCGAGATCGCCTTTGAGGCGGATCTCTGTTGCCCCTATTTCCTTCGTCTCTTGCCCGTGCTGCGGGCGGAGGTGGCATGTTAAGCCGGTCACTCCCACGCCGTGCGTCCTTGTCTTGATCTCTTTCACGGCGAGGCGGATCATTCTTCTTATGGCGTGTGTTATCCTTTTGCCGGTGGTCGTCCTTGCCTTTGTCGCTATGGCGTTGGACCCAGTCTTTGACTCATCCCTGTGCTTGTCAGGAACTTTGTCCTTCCTGGGTTCCTTACCCTTATTGCCATGGCTACTGGAACCAGCTGGTTCCTCTGGATCCCACCGCCGGCAACGGCTGTCTTGCAAAGACGCGTATCGTCCGCCAGTTTTGAGTTTGAGTCCGCCTTAGCCTGCTGCTCTACCGCCTTTTCGATGAGCATTTAGAATAATGGTGGCGCTCTTCAATTGGGACTGCTTCGTCTCCCATGATTTCCCTGGCCGCCTCTAGGTTTTTGGCTGGGGTGGAGAAGAATATGACTCCATCAGGGTTAACTTGAAGAGTATTTCTGCCAAGGCTTTAAAGACTTTTGGGCAGAAGGCTTCTCGAAGTTTCCCTGCAGATCCCGATGCAGAAGAGGGTCACGTATACTTCTTATTTGCGGAATTTCTCAACATTGCGCTCACGCTGATACTCTTCCTCTTCTAGAGCCTTTCCAACTAGGATTAACTCTTTTTCCTTGTTCAGGAGGGACAACTTATACTTGATGTTGACTTCAGTCTCAGCCAGGAGCGCTTTCCGTCTTTCCTCAAGTTCAACCGCGGTTGGATTTGGTCCCAAAGGTGTTTTGAGAAGCTCCAATGCGCGCATGTGTTCCTCCTTTGACCGTTCCAGGTCTTCTTCAATAGGCGTAGCCGGGGAGGCCTTTAGGGTCCAGCACATCCTCTGGCTTTTCCGCCTTGTCACCAATGTGTTTGATGCTAGAGGAAACTTCAGCCTCGTCTGGCTTAGCCGCGGCCGCACCATCCTCCATAGCTATCTGTGCCGGGAAAGTCATTAAGACTTCGTTTGGATCGGATGAGCCATAGCCTCGCGCGGCAACCTGTGCTGCAAAGTCTTCCTCCTTATGCTCATCGAGATCTGAATCTTCCGCCATTGGAGCGGTGCCATCAGATCCGGCTTCTGAGTCTGCTCCTGTCTGTAAGGCAGGTAATATTGACTCAGGGTCAGATTCGGCCGGCTTAGGGCCAGATGCGTCAATGACACCAACAAAACGAGAGGCGGGCTCCATAAGCTCATAAGAGCTGGAGTCAGAATCGCTTTGGGTATCAGAGTCACTCAGATCGCGATAGACAAAGGCCTGATCCGATCTGTGTTGTTGCTCGATTGCATAATCGATGGGGTGGTGGGTGGGCCAAAAGGCGGCGGATCCCCTGGGGAATCCATACGCCTCAGCCGTAAAACCCATGAAGATGTTGATGGTGCCGAAGGGGACGACGAAGCTTGACACCAGTGCGTCGTTTGCTGGGACGTAGGACCCGTCGTCTTCGATGCACCCAAAGTTGTTGATGATGCGGGCGCGACCAACCGCCATAGTCTTGCCGATCTCGCCCAATGCTCCCGCCTGAAACAAAACTCCCGACGCCTTGGGCCCCACGGTGGGCGCCAACTGTCGAGGTATTGGTAACGCGGAACTACTATATGATTCATACGTACCGTAGAGGAGGTGGGGAAGAACGTAGAGGGTTCCAGTGACGGGATTGCACACACGATCTTACCCAGCTTCGGATCTCACGACGGTGGCGAGATCCTACGTGCTGCTATAATTCACTCAAGGAGAATATGTGTACAGGTTACAATGAGATTGTATGCGTGCCCTAAGGCTGCTGGAAGGCTGGCTTATAAAGGCGCCAAGCCTTCCCCTACAAGGAAAGCCTTAACCGACCTAGATCATGAGTCCTAGACTAACACGGTAACAAACCCTAACTTGCTCCCTAAGGCGAACGCAGCCAGGCCTTCGTCTTGGACTTCACTAAGCCAGCCCAGAGCTTATCCTTGCGCCTAAGCCCATGAGGCCTTCTCCATTAAGCCCTCCGGCTTTATCTGATGGGCCTCCTTGGTGGGCCAGGTTTTATCCACCGTGGCAGGTATACCCGTTCGGCATAACCTCCACAGCAACCAAACACGAAAATGCAAAATAAATAGGCAAAAAAGAAAAACGATATGCAGGCAACCAAACGGGTTGCATAATATGGCTCAGCTCTTGGTTTTCCAAGACCAGTCCCAAGTGAGCCACGGATATAGGAGGCCCAAAAACGGTGCGGGTAACCAAACACGCGGCAATCTCCTCCATGTCTCAGCTGGGCAAGTCCTATCTACGTTGTACGCTGGTTGCGTAGGTTAGCCATGATACGGGTACCATCACTATTCTGGTAAATGGGCCAGCCCAGTAGAGTAACTCTGATTTATGGGTTTTTCGGCTTTAGGAATTTTCTAGAACATTCTGTTTTTTTATGGTTTACTGGTTTTTTCTATTTCGGTCGTTTTGCCTCTTTTTTGGCAGTTTTTTGTTAGTTTTTTACTATTTCTAAATTCAAGTACATTTCTATATATATTTAAAACTTTTCAAATTCCTGAACAGTTTCGAATTCATGAAAAAAATTCAAATCCACAAATATTTTTCAAGAACATTTTTTCGCAAGAATCATGTCCATTTAAAAAAAAAATCAAATTCGGGACATTTGAAATCCAAGACCCATTTTAAATTTCATGAACATTTTTGGTAATCTTTTTTGAAATTAGGGATATTTTATATTCACGAACCATTTTTAATTCATGAACATTTTTCGTTAACTCTTCAAAAATTCGAGACATTTTAAATTCACGAGCCATTCTTTTATTCATGAACCATTTTCCAATTCATTAACAATTTTTCAAAAATTTATAGATTTTGGAAAATATTCAATCTGTAAATTCGTGAACCATTTTTCAAATTCATGAACTTCTTTGGTGATTTATTTAAATTCGGGACATTTTAAATTTGCGAACCAGTTTCAAATTTATGAACCATTTTAAATTCATGAACCATTATCTATAGGCAATGATTTGTGAATGAAGAAAGTTATGTCTGAAACACGTGAAAAAACCGGAGCTACCAGTAGTGCTCGTAGTATATATACTAAGCGTGGAAGCTAGCTACAGCGTAGGTGGTGGTACGAGTATGCTCGTCGTTATATCAGCGTAGGTGGTGGCGGATACCAACAATAAAACAATACATGGGCCAAGCCCAGCAACAGTACAACGTTGGCAGTACGCGCACGCTCTATAACGGACGCTAAACGGGGGTGCTCCTTTTCAACGCCCGCTGCAAAAGGTTAGCAGGCAAACCCACGTAACTGTCGCCAACCTTGGCTGGCCCGTTACCTGGGTTCGGTTATGGTTAAAAACAAATCGCAGCAGAAAAAATGTCCGGTTTTTTTAAATGTGAGAAATTTCGTGAATAAAAAAAGTTCCCAGATTTTCAAACAATGGTCATAAATGTTTAAAAAAATCATGAATTTGAAAATTTGTTCGTGAATTTAGAATGGCAAAACTAAAGCATTCCTGGCGCTTGGTGAATAATCTTTCTATGTTAAATGGTTCATGAATTTGAAAAAATGTTCATGAATTTGAAAATGGATCATGAATATAAAAAATGGTTCATCAATTTAAAGTTTGCTAAATTCTAAAAAGTTCATGAAGTTGAAAATGGTTTGTGAATTTAATTTTAAAAAGTTCATGAATTCAAAAAATGGTTCATAAATATGGAAAATGGTTTTTGAATTTAATTTTAAAAAGTTCATAAATCCAAAAAATGGTTCAAGAATTTGAAAATGGTTCGTGTATTTAAAATGTGTTGAATTTAAAAAGTTCATGAATATAGAAAATTGTTCACATTTTTTAAAAAAAAGGTTCATGAATCATTTGAAAAATTGAACACTTATAAATTTGAAGATTTTCGAAAATATGAAGAATTTTTAATTTTAAACATTTTCATAAACGAAAAAGAAGAAATACAGTAAAGCAGAAAAAGAAAAAAAAGTCAGAAAAAAGCAGGAAGAAAAAAGAACATGCAAAAACTGGCCGGAAGCTACAGGGCCGGCCCACTTAATGAGCACGTAGGTCTTTCCCTGCTAACCTTTGCAGGCGTGGATGGGCCGGCCCATCAAGCGATTTATTATTTCCTTTTCTTCTCTTTTTTTTTCGTTTTCTATTTCCATTTCCGTTTTTCTTTTTCTTCTGTTTTCCTTTTCTTTTTTTCCTTTTTTTTCTTTCGAAAAAGTTGAAATTAATTTTTTTAGATTTGAATTTTGTTCAAATTCGAATTTTGTTTAAATTTAAATCTGTTCTGATTTTGAAATTTGTTCAAATTCGAAATATGCTCAATTTTAAAATTGTTCCGACCTCAATTTTTTGTTCAAATTCAAAATTTGTTCCGATTTAAATTTTGTTCTGATTCAAAAATTGTTTAAATTCAAAATTTGTGCCAATTCGAAATTTGTTCAAATTCAAATTTTGTTTCGATTCGAAAATTGTGACAATTCAAAATGTGTTCTGATTTCAAAAAAATCACATTTAAAAATTATTCAGATTCAAAATTTGTTCCATTTTTAAAAATTGTTTCGATTCAAAATTTGTTGAATTCAAATTTTGTTCCGATTCGAAAATTGTTCCGATTCAAAATTTGTTCCGATTTCAAAATTTGTTCAAATTCGAAATTTGTTCCGATTTAAAATTTATTCAAATTTGAAATTTGTTTTGATTTAAAATTTGTTCAATTTTCGTGTGCAGGAAGAATCATTACAGGCATACAGCGAACCAGAAAAAGGAATCACGGGAGAAACAATTGCGGCTGATATGGGCCGGGCCCATTAACGTCTTCTAGCAGGCGACGCGCTAAAAGAGCTCCCCTTTGCAGCGGGCGCTGAATAGGATTTACCATTTGGGACCTTCCTGTTTGTCTGTGAAACAGGTATGAATTGGGCCGGATGATCAAGATAACATTCAAATTCTTGTTTGACGTTGAGTTATGAACCTGTAAGCTCCATCTGCACAGCCATCAAGTCGCTGCTTCACTCATGTCGCGGATGCGGAAGGTGCGGAGCTGCAGGCGTGCTATCGGGCCTTGCTGCTGGCAAAGGAGATGCTTATTCCAAGGGTTATTCTGGAAACGGATTGTAGGACGGCAGCGCTGAAGCTACTGAAGGAGGACAAGGATCGATCACTACATGGTCCGTTGATAGAAGACATCAAGTCCCTCTTCAGAAGTTTTACTGACGTTCAGGTTGTTGCGGTTTGAAGGACGGTGAATGAGGTTGCTCATGCGCTTGCAAAGGATGGCAAAATCTAGAAGCTGTGTCATGTGCGGAGGCAAGTTCCACCGGGGATGATTGAAGACGAGTTAGAAAGGGACCTGATGGGGTCGTAAGTCGTAGTAGTTTGTAAATCTCAAAAAAAAAAAAAAGGTCGCTGCTTCACTCCATGAGAAGTTTTCTTTTCTTTGTTTCTCTCGGTAATTTCCTTTGTGCGACCATATTGCAGTGTGTGTCCGAAACAGGAGAGCATGTGGAGACCCCTATACGTACATTTGATCAGCTGGCCGGCCATTTTATATGGTCAAGCTAGATGCGACCACATGAGATGGAGATTTGTAAGGCACATGAGATCGCATAACCTAGCTAGTAAAGTACTATATATCACAGCTGTAGGTGCAGGCAAGAACTCTAACTGCTCACCTCAAAACAAAAAAAGGAAAACACTCTTGGCCCAGGGTACGTTCTTCATTGGCTAGCCACTGTTCAAACTTGCTCGATCACATGATTTCATCGATCGGCGGTGCATGAGATGCCATCACACCAAAACACGGAGATTCCATCGGACTTGATTTGGTTGGCAGACGGAAATATTATACTCCGTATGTGCGAGGCGATCAACAAGCAAACCACGCTCAACATAAGCAGTGTCCTGTCTGGCAGGAGTCGTGGAGTAAGCCCTGCCTTCTAAATGAAAATTGCGGATCGGTACTGTACTGTACTGTACCATATCACAAGAATCTCAATCGACCAAGGATGTGTTCGGTTCTAGAACGAGAGGGGATGGAACGGAATGGTTCCGTTCCGAGGTCATGGAACGGTTCCGACCCCGTGTTCGGTTAGGAAAAATTCGAGGAGCGGAATGGTTCCGTTTTCTGTTCGGTTGGGAGGGATGGAACCGTTCCGCATTGCTAAACTTTTAGTAATAATAATTATTTATTTCCTAATCTGAGTGAACAAGCAGCTAATTAACCAAGATTAGGAATAATTAATCACGATTAGGAATAATTAATCACTATTAGGAATAATTAATCAAGTTTAGCGATAATTAATTAAGTTTAGCAATAATTAATCAAGATTACTTTTTTCGTTAGCGAGCCGTTCCGCGCGATCCGGCCGATTTGGCTGGATGACTTCGTTCCGCATATTTGAGGAATATGCTGTTCATAGGAACTACTCGGTTTCGTTCCTCGGACCAAACCGAACACACGAACTAGCGCTAGGCGGAACGGACCGGTTCCGTTCCACCAAATTCTGGAACCGAACACATCCCAAGGGAACGTGCTCGGACCAACTGTAATCCCATCGGGCCACGTTGCTTTGCCGTGCGGCCGGATGACCAAGGCCCATGGGTTGTTGTTGGCCAATGGCCTGGGTTGGACAACAGTTGTGTGATGATTTGTATTGTTTGGCCTTGCGGTTGGTAGAGTCGTAGAGAGCATGATGCACTGACTAAAATTAACCACTTGTTCATGCAATCCCATCACAAGTGTTGGCGGTCCAGTCAGTGGAAGTTTAGGGATGCGCGAGTGTCAGTGAAAACCGAGTTTTAAGTTCTATCAGTGTAGATGGCAGTGCCTCAAGGTGTCGTTATCTTGTCGAAGACATCATTATTGCTGGTCTTATGCCCTCCTAGATATTGGTCTTTCTGATCAAATGATGGCGGCATTTTCGGTGGCATGCTTCCCCTTCGGCGCATCGTGCTGGCTGGAGAGGTCTAAAGGTGGGACGACTTTGTATAATTGCATCTATCACATTTGAATCGACGATGGCGAGTCTGAGCGGTGTGGCATAGCGCTATCGACGGCAAGCCAGTAGTTTAAGAGATAAACATGACATTTGGCAGTACTAATTTTTTTAGATGTTAGTACTAATTTCGTTGTTAACCGCCGGAAAAGCTACAGAGGTCTGCAATCTTTCCATTTACTGTTGATGATAGCAGCATAGGCTCCGGACAGGGAGGGAGACCCTGGCCCTGCCCGGGGAGCGCCGCGAGGGGAGGATTCCTGTCTGATAGCAATTTATTAGATCCCTAGCTAAAACATGACAATAAGCTCCTGCGATGGAGACCTCTCGATTAGTAAAAAAACTTTCTACAAACTAAGAACTATGATGCAGGAAGAAAAGTAGCTAGGTTTGGTTCAATATAATCCATTTGATAGCCCGGTCTTGCCTAGCTCAGGGACATATATAGTCAGGTACATGGTGATGAAACAATAAAAGCTTGCAGATTAATTAAACCGGCGGTAAAACTGTCGGAAGTAAAATGGTGCCAAGGATCCTCATCTTCGTCGATCACTGTTGATTCTTCATAGTCAAACGAAGAGTTACTCTGCTCTGTTCTTCACAGGTAACCTGCATCTTCATGAATCAATAGGATGCCATGCTGGTTTTTGGGTTGTGCCGAAGTCAAAGTCATCCACGACTGCTCACCATTCTCGACCATAGATCCCCGTGATAGGAGGGTGACAGCCTGAGGCAATAGTCCATTGTGCGAGTTTTCCTGTCGACATTGATCTTCATCGATCACCGTTGATTCTTCATGGCTCTGTTTTTCGCAGGTGAACTTCGTCTTCATGTATCTGACTTCTTTGCTGTGCTGAAGTCAACGTGATCCACAACCGCACACCATGCTCGGCCAGAGATCCCCGCGATAGGAGGGGGGCGACAGCCTGAGGCAATAGTCCGTCGTGCGTTTTTTCCGCGTTGGCATCCTCCGACGGTGGCGGGGTGGCCAGGGAAGATGGGAGACTGGGGCGGCGGCTAACTCGTACATTGTATTCAACACAAAAATAACAGGAGGATAGCCAACATGGGACAAGGATCAGCACCTATGCAACACCAATCAGCAGGGACGTTTTGTATATCTTTCATCTCTACTTTTCCTATTGATTCCTATAGCAGCCAGGAAGCCTGTATGCAAAACGAAGTGGAAATAATGTTCAAAATTCTGCTTTGAGGTCCATAAACCACTGCAGTTTGGGACCTTCCTGTGAGGTTTTGAAATGGGTGTGAATTTGGCCCATGGGTCGGTCCACGGAGCTGCCCTCTCGGCCGATGACGTTCAAATTGTTGTTGGGCTGGCTTGGGACGTTATATGGACGATATATGCGATCACACGAGATTACGATTTGTAAATACTCAAAAAAAAAAAAAAACCGAGATTACGATTTGTAAAGCACAAGTACGCATAACCTAGTGTATGATTGCTTAACTGCCAGTCTGCTATGAGATGTATAATTGCACTCTGCATCAAAAGGATCGAATTAATATACGTGATCAGGGTACGTTTATTGGCCACTATAAACGAACATATAGCAGCTGGAGTGTGAGAAGCAGGCTAGCTTTAAGTAGGTACAGTCGTACTGAGCATGTGGTGCTGACTCCAATTAACCACTTGCTCATGTGATGCGATCACATGATTTCCATCGAATCGGCGGTGCATGCATGAGACGCGATCACACCTAAATCACATCGGAGTTCACAATTATCGCTGGAGATTCCATTGGACTCGATTTGGTTGGCAAGGCAAATAATGGAAGTATAAAATGTGCCACGCGATGCAGTGTTAGCAAAAACCTGCAATTAACAAGCAAACTACGTACCACATAAGCAGTGACATGTTAGGCAGGGCTCGTGGCGCAACGTTTGCCTCTAGTTGAAAATTGCAGATCGGTGTACCATATCACAAGAATCCCGATCTACTAAGGTAACGTGCCTCAACGAACTGTCTCCATCTGCTGTCCTCCATCGGATCGCTCGGATCTCTTCAGGGATGAGTTGTAGCTCCACCGGCGACGTGCTTACTAAGACTTGGTTCACTGCGAGGCAAGTTAAGATTTACTATTCCCAATCCGGACTTGTTCGTCTCGCTCGCCACAGACCGATACTACCCAGGCAAAGATTTCTCCATTCCAATTGTTTTCAGATGTTCGTAAGACAGTAATTATTACCGGAACAACTACGAAGTCTCCGAGCTTTCCATTGATTGCAGACGGCAAATCCACGAATAAGTGCAATTCTAGCTTTTATTCTAAGTAAAAAATAATAATTTGACCAATTTTAGAGAAAAGAGTAGTAAACATTATGACATAAAAATGGTATATTTTGAATCTTTATTTTAAGATGAATCTAGTGATACTAATTTAAGTCATAAATGTTGTTACTTTTTACTATAGAGTTGGTCAAATTAAATAAGTATAACTTAGTACAAAATTAGATACACTACTCGGGACGAAGGGAGTACTGTATTTTTTTTTTGCAATGAAACAAGATATGTCCGCCACCGTTTGCATGCGGTTTTAAGAAACTTAGTAAGTGAGCTAATAGAATAACACATAATAATGAAATCATATGCCATTGCAATTTAACTTGCATTTTTAAGGGTTTAACTTGCAATATAATATCGGCACAACCTACAACAATGGGTCCCCTTGTCGATTTGAGAAACGAGTATGGATAAGCCAGGATCTTGGCCAGTATGACAAAGGCCCATGGGTTGTTGTTGGGTTGGGTTGACAGCAGTTGAGTAGCTGCTTCACTCCATGCCTACAATTGTTTGTCCAAATCAACGAATCGATTAGAGATGCTACGGTAGGTTGAAGAGCATGATGCACTATTGCACTGACTCAAATTAACCCCTTGTTCTTGGAATCTGATAACAAGATTCATTGATCGGCTGTGCACGTGAGATACCTGTTGGTGGTAGCAACAATTAGCGCCGGAGATTGCGTCAGAGTCAGTTTGGTTTAACACGCAAATTGAAAATATAAAAGTGTTTACGTGGTTCCACGTGAGATAAAAGAGCGTTCCAACAGGCTAACCACCACGAGCAAAGCACTGCACATCGCGTCCGCACCAAGGAGTAAGCTTGCAAATGAAAATTGCACCAATTTTTTTACTTGCACCAGAAATGAAAAGGTAAAAATAAATATTGTGCGCCTTAACAAAATAAAAACTTCTCCCTCGCCGGAATAAGGACCGTAATGTGCAGTAAAATTTCATGACCAGAGCTTCCTCCGACAAAAATGACCTCGGATACTCCAAGATAACCTAGGAGCAGCCAGATGAAGACACGTAAGACATGATTCCCTCTAGTGTCGCGAGGGGGAGGGAACCGTAGATCGTGCCGCTAGGCCACCAACTCGCGAGCGTCGCCACCAGAGAAGTGGACGGGTGGAGCCTGGTGAGCGACGGCGCCAGCGGGGCCTCCCGGGCCACTCTGTTGGAGTTCGGTGGGTCGTCGTCCCCCGTCCAGGCATGACGTCTCACAAGGGCGGTCGGCGCTATGGTGTAGCGGCAAAGCCAGTCGCGTTTTGCGTCTAGATGGCAGTGGTGGCAACCCTCATGGTGGACGAGGTTGTGGGTGCCTTGTAAATGCGGAAAACTGCCTTTATATCGTGTAGGTGGGTGCGGCCGACCGTGGATCAGCACAGTGGCGGTTGGGGGTGCCCCGTAGCCGACCTCCACGTCAGGCCGAGAGCTCTCGCTGTCCACGTCGTCTGTGGCGTGATGATGGTGTCAATTCAGTGGCGGTTTGGGATGCGCAACAACCGGTGAAAACCGAGTTTTTATTTCGGTCAATGCAAACGATGGCATTGCCTCACCTGTCAAAGGCAAGATTGTTACAACTCTCGTCTCAATGATCTTGATGCTTTAGGGGAACCCCTAATGTTTTTCAGATGTTAGTATTGTTTCGATGTTGTTGTTTTTTTTACGAAAAGCCCATCTAATCTATTGATCATCAACAACAGTATAAAGAAAACCAAAAGAAAAAAGAATTGTAAATAGGTTTTCATACCACCTAGCGATGACTATATATACACAGGAGCTGGCCGGAAAAGCTATACAAGGTCTCCAAGCTTTCCATTCACTGTAAATGGCAATATGAAGTGACCTCCTTGTCAGGTTTGGGGAAATAGTAGGAACACGGCCGGGTGACCGGCTCATGGCTTGCTGAACGC
This sequence comes from Poa pratensis, assembly GCA_947311845.1. Lineage (NCBI taxonomy): Eukaryota > Viridiplantae > Streptophyta > Magnoliopsida > Poales > Poaceae > Poa > Poa pratensis. Next base: position 46,039,318 of record CAMZMU010000091.1, on the reverse strand, counting down.
AGGGGCCCTCTTGGCCCATATATAAAATTGAGTCGATGAATATAATTCTTGTTGGGCTGGGTTGGACGTTGAGTCTCAACATATATTTTGTTTTTTTTTTTTGACATTGAGTCTCAACATATCTGCTTCATCTGCAAGCACTTTTTTCTTTCTCTTAATAATAATTTCATTTCTGTAACATTTGCATTATTAATTTTAAAAAGAACGAATTTGGATAGTAGAAAAGGATAAGTTTTCTCTCTTTTTTAGATCATGTCAAACCGATTCGGAAACAATTCAGTTGCAGCTGCCCATTTTATATGCATGCACCAGCTAGCTAGTATAGCCAGGTAGAGTAGCGTCGGGCCGCGGAACGATCGTGGTAAGCTGCAGCTGCACACATATTCATGAGATCCATGCGATCCACTGATAACAGTCAAAATCACTCCGACATTCAGTTGGTGGTAGCGCAGCTACCGCTGAAGATTCCAAAAGACTCAGTTTTCTTTGCTGGCAAGTGGAATTATAAAATGTGCCGCGCGATCAGTGTGACGTACAAAAATGGGAGTAACATTTTTTTTTAAATGAGGAGTAACATGCAAACTACTGCTCCCTCCGTTCCTAAATAAGATTTTAGTTGTTACACTTGTTGTCTATATACATACACAAATGTGAGCATATACATTGTCTAGATACATTTGTAAACATGTGTATGTGGACAAAGTCTAAAACTTATATTTGGAAACGGAGGGAGTACCATATAAGTAGTTCAAAGTTGTACGTCGGATGAGTTGAAACGCATGCACATACGTGCAAACCATAGGTGCAGAATGAAATAGCTGAATCCCAATAAAAAAAGAGCCGTTTTGCTACCCGCATGGGTAGCTACACACCCATGCGTTATACGGAGATGCAAGCCGTATGTATCCGTCTTAGCTTGTTTTCCTAGTAAAACACGGATATTTGGTGTACAAAAACTGGTTTCGGAATTTTCAAAAAAATATTTTTTGGTCGTTATTTTTAGCTTTTTTTCATAGTTGACTTTTGTTGACTTTTGGGTCAAACTTTACTAAAAAAATCACAGCGGATGGAAAAAAAAATCGAAAAAATTTCAAAATACTTTTTAATAATTCTATCAACTCTACTAGTGACATCCCCCTTGTCTACTTGAGTAAACTCATTTTACCGTTGCATATACGTTTCGGTCAAACTTAGGGTGTGTAGCACCCATGGGGGTAGCAGGCTCATTTGCAATAAAAAAATACTAGTTTGGAACGAAACAAATTCGGAAACTGTTGACGTGCAAAAGTGGCCCAGAGAATAATGATAATAATACAGTGAACAAATAATGGTTTGAGCCAGTGCCTGTTTTGAGCCTATTGAAACAACCTCGTAAGCTGTTGACACACAAAGTGGGCAACTGAACATAATAATTAAAAGAACAAAGAATGGCATGAGAGTTATGGATAATTCTCTTCTATGAAAATCAGTATTTGTTTCTTGAACAGGAAGGGCCCGGAGGCCCTCAAAGATGTATTAAGGGGCATGATAATTTGCAACAAGGACCTGATAAAAACATAAATAGCTACTTGGTCTTGAAAATTTACAGGAAAGACCTCAAAAGGTAAACCAACACGCAATCAACTACTACCCGCCCGCAGCTCAAGCATGATCTCGAAAGCACAGCCGCCGTTGTTGTCAACACTGTGGATTACGCAACTTGGGTCGCCGTCGACGTCGAGAGCCACACTGAGACCAGAGATCCTCCACGTCGACACCTCGACCTGGACGAAGAAGATACCATGGCACCAGCCAAACACCACAACGCGGAGTGGCCTCCGTTCGCCATAGATCACACTCGCGAGCTTGTCCTTCATGGATGAACTCCACTGAAGAGCTTCAAAACCCATCACCGGAGCTACAACTTTCAACCCTGGATCTCATCTTCTGCATCCATGACGACCAAGAAGAAGACTAAGAGGAAGAAAGAGGTCTGACCCAGGGCTATCTTATTAGAGAAGACACTAGAGTCGCTCCTTCCTATAGGTAGCACCTCTCATCAACGGCAGTAGAGCTGTATCACGAGGCCTCGCCTCCCTCGAGCCCCCACCGAACTTACGAGTCAAAAACTATGAGGAATACGATGCATCGCAAGACCGAATCGTGTATCTAGAAAACATATTGCACGTTGTATCGATCATGGTAGGACGACCAGGTCACATGGCCAACCTGCTACCACTAGTAGGAAACTGCCTTTCTGTGGATCACTTTTTGTGGCGCACGAAATAGCCATGTGACACAGAATAATGTATGTGGCACATTGTTTTGCATGCGCCACAGAAATTTGGAATTCTGTGGTGCACGAAAACCGCATGCGCCACAGAAATGTGACTTTCTGTGGCGCACGTCCCGCATGCGCCACAGAAATGCGCACATTTCTGTGGCGCATGCGGTCTGATGCGCCACAGAAATGTGACTTTCTTGTGGCGCATCAGACCGCATGAGCCACAGAAATGTGACTTCTGTGGCGCATTTTGTTGCATGCCCACAGATAGCAATAAAAAAATTATATTTCAGATCCAGATCCAGATCCAGTTTCTCTCTCCTCTGGTCAAACCCACGCCGCCACACACACCCCCACCACGCATCCCTCTCTCTCTCTCTCTCTCTCTCTCTCTGCCTTTCTTTCACGCCGACGAACACCACGCCCTCCCGCTCGCCCGCCGCCGCGGCCCCCTCGCCTCTCCTCCGCCGTGGCGCCGTCGCGGCTGGTGCTGCTCCCTCGCCGGCGTCCCGCAGAGCCCCGACCACCGGCCCCGACTCGCGGTGACTCGCGGAAGAAGCAGCGGCGATTCCGGCCGAGTTCCCCCCACCCACTCCAGCGTCAAGTACACGCTGCTCCACGCGCCCCCGCCCTCCACTCCACTTGCAGCAGCCTCCGCTCCGAGGCTTCCTCTAGGTCACGCGGGAAGCGCTTCTCCGCGAGGAGCAAGGTAAATTAAGAAGCAAATCAACGCGATTCATTCGTCCCCAGGGTTTCTTGCCGCCATTCCCGTCGCCGTTTCCGGTTCTCATGCCTCATCTTGATTTCCTCGTACGTCCCTCGAAGGACATGGCCAAAGGGGGGCCGGCCATGGTACAAGGGGAATGCTGCTGCTGCCGCCAGCGTGAGTGAGTGATCCCACAGATCCACTCCTTCCACCCAAGAAAACCCTGGCGACTGATTCGTCGGACGGACCCGCCCGTCGACCGACCGACAGGCAGGCAGCAGCAACAATGGACCTGGGCGACATGGCCAACGTGGCCCAGCTGACGAGCCTCGATGCCGTCTGCCTCATCGTCAATGCCACCCCACGGCGCGGATGCAGAAGCGCAACTGCCGCCGCTTCACCACGCACCTCAAGCTCATCAGTGCCCTCCTCGACACGCTCAAGGTCTCCGAGCTCAAGCGGTACCCGGAGACGCGGCAGCCGCTGGAGTAGCTGGAGGACGCCCACATGGGTCGTCGCCGCCGTTTGCTTCACCATCGTCTCCATCTCACTCGCCGCCGAGCGCTGGACGGTGTTCAGGGTTCGAGGCCGACCCGCTGCGGTGGCTCGCCACGGTGGCTGCGGTGGCTGCCGTATTTTTTTTTTAATCTGAAAAAGACTTTCTGTGGCGCATGGTTGTGGAGTGCGCCACAAAATTATTGTCTTTCTGTGGCGCACCTGGTCGTGCGCCATGAAATTTTAATTTTTGATGAAGGAAGCCCTGAGCAAGGAGGTAGAAAGCTGAAGTATTAACTGCCATGTTGGCTTAATCATCATTTCTCGGATTAGAATTCCAAAAATATTCCAGTGAGATGGGGGTCTAAGGTCGGTGTTTATCTTGTGCCTTGCAGCTCTATCTTTGTGGTGAGGATTCTGTGGCGCACCCACCATGCGCGACAGAATGCAAAAAGGTGCGTCGTAGAAAGCCGTTTTCCTAGTAGTGTACCCACCTGCCTGAAGGGAAACACGCTTAAGTGGATGAGGAACAAAGCTCTAGGGTCGATTAGTACCCAGGGTGAGTTCACATGGGGGATGGCGCGGGCCTTTGCTACGGAGGATGAATCGCATATCCCACGAAGAATTCAAGAATGTCCGAGCGAATGATCAGGCTGCAAGAAGCCGATAAGGGATTCTACTTTCGTCCTCATGATGACAGGACCCAAAGATCCCGAAATGAGGATGGTAGGCACATATGTCACTCAGGGAATGATCGTTGGTCGAGGAGCTCCCAGAAAAAAATATGGAGTCAGCCTTAGGTTATGGGCGGAACTCAACAACAACCAATATGGTCTGCACAACCCAACCCGTAGGGACGACCTCAGAGGTCACCCTCAAACCGAAACTGGGAAATCTAGAAGAGGTGGGTACCCCCATCAGAACGAACAATGATAACTGTTGTCATTTCCATGGACCGCACGCCCTGCACGGAGGACGAACTATCGTGTCATTATATATGTACAAGACATGGCCAAAGGTAAAAAAGGCAACCACCACCACCGAACCAGTTCACTGGTCGACCTCAACGGATGATAGAGGCACGACCAGCAGCCTCATCCCAATACTCAAGTTTGGTTTGGATACCCAGATAGACCTATCCACCTGGAGGAGCACACTATGCAGCATTAGGGATAATCATCCCCACAAACGACTGTGAACATGGCCCCGAGCACAACCACATGTGGGAAGGATCACCGGATACACCTTTAACAGGGACCCCCAAGCCGCCTGTAACACTATTTTGAAGGTCAAGCCCAGGGGCTCACCAAAAACCGCATGGGCTAACGTTCCCATTACCTTCGGTATCCATGATTGCCCAGAAAACCTAGCCTATCTAGGTTGATTATCATTGGTTGTGCCTGAAAGGAAAAGGATGTCGCCTAGAGGGGGGCGTGAATAGGCGATTAAAACTTTTCCGGTGTAGGCTTGATAATTGCGGAATAAAACTAGGTGTTTAAATTAACAAGCCAACAACCTAAATATACTAGGCTCACCTATGTGCACCAACAACTTATGCTAAGAAAGACAAGGAACAAAGTGATAGCAATAGAATACTTCAAGCACGAAGGCTATCACAATGTAAAGTGCATAAGTAAAAAGCTCGGGTATAAAAATAACCGAGGCACGCGGAGACGAGAATGTATTCCCGAGTTCCTCCTTTTAGGGGAGTACGTCTCGTTGGAGAGGTGTGAGTCAACACAATGACTCAACCACCACAAAGGCTTCACCTTCTTCTCCGATGAACCGCACCACAAAGGATTGGTTCACTTTCCACTATCGGAATCCTTCGAGGCGGAATCTGGAGCCTTTCAACAACAACCCGGGCACAATCCACAATTAGATTGGGGGCTCCCGAATGGCTACAAGTGACCACAAAAGGTCTCAACCACCACAATGGCGTCTAGGGTCCAATGACCCAAGAGTAACAAGCTCACAAACTTTCAACTTCCCACGAATCCTCGTGGAGAGTACAAACCGATGCAACAAAGCAATGGCAAGAGCACAAGTGCTCAAATCCTTCACTCTCAAATCCCACCAAAAGCAACTAATGCTTATGGGGCGAGAAGAGAGGAAGAACAAAGAAGAGAACCACCAAGAACTCCAAGATCAAGATCTACTAGGTTTCCCTCACTTGGAGGAGAGATGAATTGGTGGAAATGTAGATCTAGATATCCTCTTCTTTCTTTTCCCTCAAAGATATGCAAGAATCATGGGAGGAAATGAGAGAGAGGCAAGCTTTACAAGGTCAGTGAGAGAGGGAAAAAAAATTGCTTGGAAGAGCTGGCTGGCTGGAGGTAGGTGGAGGGGTATTTTTACCCCTCCACAAAACTAGCCGTTGCAGACAGGGGAATCGGATAATCCGATTCAAGTAGAGGTCGGATAATCCGACGCCACCTGACTCAGATAATCCGACAACCATCAGAGAGCCACAACAACGTTGCTTTTAGTCCTTAGCCGAAAAAACGAGGAAACTTGAGAATCAGATAATCCGAATCAACCTTGATCGGATATTCCGAAAAACTCCAGTACGCCACAAAACTGGTTGCTTTTAAAGTCCTTGGCCGAATTCGAGCAAACCTTGAGAATCGGATATTCTGAGTCAGCATGGACCATAACCCATTCCCTTTCTTCAGCAACACTTGACGAAACAACAAAACTGCAAACTCAAAATCTTTTTCTTCCGGACTCCAAAACAGGTGAAACCAATTTTGTTGGAAAGGTAGCAACAAGAGTTTTCCTACAAGGATAAACCGATAATATTTCCAACATGATTTTGTTGGAAATATTAAGAACCATAAATAGAGTAAAGTCACCACCCATGGGAAGGTGTGGAACTTTCCTCTAGGATAAATAGATAATATTTCCAACACGAAAACTCAACTCGTTTTTCATCAGACTCCGTTTCAATGATCTTGGGCTTGTTTCGAAGAAATCACAAGCTCTAAAAGATCATGCATATACACATCATAGTTCATCATGTGAGAGGACAACACAAGAGGAGAGTTTGATCTCTCTTCAAAAGACGAACCGGTAAAACCTCCAACATCAAAAACACAACAAGATATTTATATGAAATACTTTTTTGATGAACTAGAGCTTGGTATAGAGATGAACACAAGCTCTAAATTCTCACATGGATAAAACCCAAAAAGAATCAAGAAGATGATATGCCAAGTATGCAACGTTTGAGCTCTCCACAAAGATGCGAACAAGTTACACTTGAGAGCCCCTCTTGATAGTACAACCGTCTATCCTATAACCCGGTCTCCCACTAACACCATGAGACCGTAAAATAGAAACCCTATCAAGATCATACCTTTGCCTTGCGCATTCCACTTGAGCTAGATGATGACGATCTTGACTCCCCAAGTTGGAACACCTTTCTTGATTGTGCTTGCTAGCACATGCTTGATGAAGACCTCTCCAAGTACTCCCCCCATACACCATGGGAGAGCCTTGCTAAGCTCCGTCTTCATGAATCCACTTGCACTTCATCTTCTTATCTTGATATATATGGTGGCTTGGAGATAACATGAAAGTTCACTCAATCTTCTTTTCCAAGCCATTCTGCAATAAGCTCAACTCTTCACATGACCATTCTTCATACAACCCTTGGATAGAACCTTGGTCATCATGTAATCTTCTGGAGTCCAACACATGAACTCCAATCTTTCTATGGATAAGATCTACAATAATATCTCAATGCAAACATTAGTCCATAAGGATTGTCATTAATTAGCAAAACCATACATGGGCAACACATGCACTTTCAGTGTCGCCCATCATTGCCACACTATCTGCACAAGGTCTTGATTGACGGAGCAAGCTCCTTCAACATAATAACCTTGGAAACAATAAAAAGATAGAGTTGCCCAGCTCATACATATAGGCGATATCTAACCACATATATGGGGTAATCCCATGGCTTGCCGACAAGCCCGCATGACAGATTTCCCAACCAGATACCTTTCAAGAGGGAGCAACTTCTAGACAGAACACTACATTTTTTAGGCTGTCGACTTCCCAATGGTCTACAACACACTCCTTTAACGACCGCAGATTGCTCATTCATGTGTCACCAATTGCACTTACTTGAGGATGAAGCTCCCTAGCCCCAAGGGGGTGCCCACTACGAGAGCCTCACTGAAACATTAGGAATGCTCGAAGGCTTTTCCACTAGTGACTGTTTGTTCTTCTTCCGTGCTTAACGGCTCGCCCAATACACGTACTCCAAATGCATGAGCTCGAGGTGTGCCTCACCATACCTCGCCGTATCCGCTAGCTTCTTCGCTCTCATGGGCCTTTATCTGCTTCATGGTGATGTGATCTTCCTTCTCCTCCTCGCGAGATAAGGTCCTAAACTGGAGAGCAAGGTCCTCCGCCTCCATGAAGGTTTCGAGCCATATAACTACATCACATCACAATAGATCTCGATGGCGTAGAGGCCAGACTACCACAGCATGCGGCGGAAGTCGGTGCTTCTATGTAGCCACATGGTGTTCCTCGATGCGGCTTACGACGCGGCCACATCGGAGTCGAGGTGGGCTACGGGTAGTCGGAGTCGAGGCGGCGGCCTTATATCCGCCGTTAATTGGCGGAACGGACGGTATGTGATGTCGGGTTGTCGATGGTGGTGGCTTGAAACGAGGGTGGCACGGTGCGGATCAGCCATGTGAGGAAAGTGGGGAGTTTCAGCATTACACTTGGGTACGCGTGGCTGCGATTTTCTTTTGCGGTCCCCGAATTTGCATCACAAGGGGCCATATTTCTTTGGGTGCCCTAAAATACGCTGGGCATCTATATGGTGTCTGCTGAAGCGGCTGTTTTTCTAAAAACACTAAATATGGTTTTTGGGACAACTGCCATATTATAGGGCATTTGTTGGAGATACTATATGAAAGAGCTCTCGGCAAACAGTGTCATATGTGTTTGCCTCACGTCCA
>CAMZMU010000091.1:45249069-45343966 GCA_947311845.1 Poa pratensis | reverse complement strand
CCCCCCCCCCCCCCCCCCCCCCCCCCCCCCCCCCCCCCCCCCCCCCCCCCCCCCCCCCCCCCCCCCCCCCCCCCCCCCCCCCCCCCCCCCCCCCCCCCCCCCCCACACACACGTCAATCTCGAAAAGAAAAAATAGGACATCAAAAACTGCTTGATGCAAATTTTACGTCACCAAAAACGTGATTTTTACATCACTTAAAAGGTCCAACTTTAACAGCTGCCCTAAAATACATCAAATTTTTGGGCACGAGGGGTCCAACAGCTGCCTAAAATTGGCCAGCCGCATGGCCGTTTGGGTCGCCTTCTTTGACCGCGCCAAGGCCGCCGCCGGTGCCGACGAGTTGTGCTCGGCCTTCTAGGGTCGCGTCGCCTCGTGCCTTCGTCACGGTGAACATTTTGATGCTCCGCTCGGCCGTGGTGGTTGGCCGTGGAGGCGCAAACCACCACGCCTACAACCACCGGCAATGGCGACGACGGCGGAAAGGACGAGAGGGGTCGCGCCAACAGCGGGAATGGGGCCAAGGACGGGTGCGACATCGGCCGAGAGGGTGGACGGGTTCGACATGTTGGCGGATCGCCGGCGGGTGGGCGACCGCGGGCGGTGACTGGGAGCCTTGATCTGGAAATTTCAGATTGGCGGTTACACGCGCGGGGCTGCATGCATTTTTGGGCACGGTGCATGGTGATGTATATTTGCATCAACAGTGCAAAAAATTTACATCGCCGGTGTACAATATTTTGGCCATAAATTACACCGCGGGTAGTTGTTTGAGGTCTATATTTGCCCTAGGTGATGTAAAAAAAGGTTATAAACTATTTACATCACCTAATTCACATGCTCTAAGCACACCAAAAGGGAGGGCGGGGAGGCATGCGAATAGTAGGTCGATGTGGGCCTATCTGCATCGTAGCAATGATAATGCTTCAATTCTTCCAAATCAGAACTTGTGACGGCGTCATTTCAAAAAAAAAACATGTGACAGTGTAACGGTCTCCTTTTACACATTTGTAATTTTTATTTTTTTAACTTGCATCTCTCTTTAATTGAACCTGTGAAAGTGTCACAAGAGATGTGACACACACAATTATTAGTTGGCCATGTGATAAAAATACCAAAACAATTGCAATGATGCCATTGATGATGGAGGTTATGAACAAAATCAATATCAACACACGGGGAAACGAGATTTTAACGTGAAAATCCTTACAAGGAGGGAAAAAATCACGGGCACCAGCCAGCAAAATTTACACTATATCGAGAGAGATTACAAACACCGTGGATTTACAACTTGCGATTTATCCCAAACCGACGCTTTACAGGATTGGAACATGCATCCTTTCTCTTCCACACACACGCAATGCCTGCGACCTTCCAATTGGATTCTTCATGTTCGTACGATGTCCATATCCATTTGACTCCACTAGCGAATTGTCGTATATAAACATTTTGTAGCATTTCACTACCATCTTTTATATGGAAAGCGGTGTTTTTTTTTTGGCTTCACCTTGGCACCTTTTGCAGAAACGGCCAGAGCTTGTAACCCTCGACGGATCCAGAGCATATTTTTTTCCTGTGGAAGCGATGTATCTTGTCTCACGGAAAGACAAAGTTTCTCCTTGAAGATGGATGCCGACACAAGTTTGCTAATTATTGCACATCTTTATGTACCGAGACCGAAAGTGAATGCTGGTTAGTGCGAAAATAGTAGAACAAGAAAAGAAATGTCACCAGGCTAAATTCCTATAAAACTTCTTGACTGTCATCAGGCCTTTTCAAAGATAAGAATCAGTAGGTTTTTCCTCAAACATGAGGTAAACTTTTATCTTCAAGGTATTTGTTACAAAGCAACTCCTACCACACTCCCTCCTCATGGAAATGTATATGCAGTCATTTGCTGAGTGAACATTTGTTCTTCGTATAAGATCCGTCGCATATGTAGCTAGAACTATTGAGTAAAACGAGAAGAGTATGTGAGTATTTCTATTGCAATAAAAAAATCTATATATGACGACATGGACTGAACCTTCTTTGTCGTCGGGAGGAATTCTCATCCGCACGCACACACGAGTACTAGCTGCAGCATATGATGCATAAGTAGCTCGTTTTTTGAAGAGTCTTCACAGCACCATGTGACGTGGCCAAAGTATATTGACAGGTTACCTACCATAGATACAGCGAGCGAGCCGCGCTTGCATGCTTGGACAACATGCATGCGTACTATTCGCTGATGGCACACAAATCTCGTGTGACGCGTGAAGCGAATAACCCTTTCTCTCGTAGGGACCTCCGCATCCTCGGAATGCACATTTCCAAGAGTTTGTTATTTCGAGGCAGATTTTATATAACCTACAAAATGGTTAATTTCCAAGCGCATGCTCCCCACCTAGGATGAGTAACTTGGCACACGATGACCTCCATGTGTTGTAATTCCTAACCGGTTGTTGGCTTCGTTAATTCAAAGTCGGACTCATTTTGAGCCTTCCGTCCTATTTCTCATCGTAAATTACATAATTGCTAGCCAACCAAATCTCCCAAGGTCCTATTGATGCATATAGCAATATATTATTAAAATTCAGTCAAACTCGACAAATGTAACAAAACAAAAGGGATAAAAAAGGAAATAAACCGAGTCCTCATGCCTTGCGACACTACCTCACCAGGCTACCACTATATGAAGAAAAAGAGAAATAAAAAATACATAACTCCTTGGCAAATCCTTTAATAATTGAATCTTAATAAAATGAATAAAGGCCGCATGCATCAATCGATGCAGAGGCTGGGGAATTCCCCTTTTCGGAAAAAATCCTTTAAGATGGAATCCGCACATGTGCCAATTATGGCGAGTCAAGTCGAAGGTGATCTTCAGATTTTCATTAGCGAAGCCGAGTTTCGATCAACTACCTTGAACAAGGCGTGACGCAATCACGCGTGAACATTGTCATATCATAATCAAGTTTTTTCATCGACATGTACAAACTCGTTGTTGACCTTTCTACCATCATCATTTGACCAGCCAACGACTACTTGTTAATACTTGAGAAGAAATTCAAAGTCGATGACGTCTCGTACCACCAGGGGCGAAACTGGGCCGGGGCACAGTAAATTGTCTAGCCTATGATTTACCTATACAGGTTTGAGAAGTGGCCCGAGGTGCAGCCCAGTTAAAAGCCCAACATAAAATCCATCAGCATAATTGTCCCATTTCCCTCTCTCGCGAGTCTCGTTCGTCCTAGTCCTTTAGAAATACTAAACTCCCGACACCACACCCCGGTGGACCCCGGTGCACTCTCCTTGCTCCATATGTCCCAATGGAGCAGCGACACCACACCATAGTGAACCCCATTCAGATACTTTATAGTTCATAACTCTTAAATATTAAAATTAAGTTTGAAAAAATATGTTGGATATATACACATATTTTGTTCATATTTGCCAAAATTCCGGTGAAAAAATCATATTCGTAGCTACACAAAAATAAAATTATGGCTCGGAATAAAGAAAAAATAGCTCCATTCCCCGTCAAAATTTCGTTTGATACAATTTTTTTACAAACTATGAGAATACGTACAATACATACATGTAGTTGTATGATTTATTTCAAAAAAAAAGAAACCTAGACATGTATTTTCGAAAAAAAATAATGGAGATGCGGGGAGTTTGGAGTTACTTGCACTTTTCCACAACTCTCGCCCTTATCATTTCTCCGCTGCCACCGTTCACCATAGCGCCGCGTAGCCTGTGCCACGTGATACCATTTCTCTCACTCCACTTTGCTCGAGCCATAATCTACCAAAAGCAGCCGTTTCGCCGCAAATTTTGTCCGTCTCTCCGCACATACCTTTCGGTCCGTCAAGCCCCTAGGACTACAGGGCAACTCTGTCGCTGATGGCGCGCCTCAAGTGTATTGTCAATTTGCACGCCATGTGCACCTTTGCCGGTGTATATTCTGGTGGCTACCCAATGCCAGTGAGTTAAAGGACTTTCTACGCCCCTCACAGTAGTTACACGTGAACACCCATGTCGCCTCTCGCATCAGCCGCCGTTGTTGTTATTGTGGTGCTCGACTTGGTGGTGCTGGCAGCTGCGGTTGAGACTGTGAGTGACCCAAGGCGATGGTGAATGAGGGTGGAAGGATGTCCCATATTTACTTCATTATGTTTATGTGGGGATGCTTGAGTGATCGTGTTTCAAAAGTGTGAGCTAATGTTACTATTTTGTCCATTGTTACTACTGTTATATATTATATAGACTCATGTTTTATACTCCCAGGGGTACATACTCCCATACCTTATTAAGCCTATGGGTTGGATATATCCAACAGCTAGCTAACTAACCGATAAAAAAAACAAATGAACCGTGCACGCAACCACTTTAGCTTGTCATGCATGCGCCTGATCCTAGAATTAAGGAATTATTTATGGTACGCGGTTTGGGAATGAAGAGGCTGTTTCCGTACATGACTTGCTTTTGACGATCAAAAGGGTAGATACCACATTACTTTGCAACACAAACTGCGTTGCAATGAAGTATATACCAAATTTTAAGCGATGGAATATATACAACTACGTTGCAATGGAGTATATACCACATTTTGGCAATGAAGTATATACTAAAATTTGGCGAAGAAGTATATTTCGAATTGTAATGATGAAGTATATACTAATAAAATTTAGGGATGGAGTATATACCATTTTTCATGTAGCATACCACACTTTTTTAACAAAGTATATACCACATTTTTTGCGATGGAGTATATGAGACATCTCTCAGTGTATACCACATTATTGCCATGGAGTATATACCATTTTTCATGTAGCATACCACATTTTAAGAGATGGAGTATGTACCACCACGTTGCAATGGAGTATATACCACTGATTTTGGTGTATATACCACATTTTGGCGATGAAGTATATACCAAAATTTGGGGAAGGAGTATATTTCACATTTGACAGTAAAGTATATACTACCAAATTTTGGGGATGGAGTATATACCATTTTTTCGCTGGGAGTATGATTAGCACGAAATATATACTGATTATCATCTGAAGAAGTATATGCTCACTTTTCTCTCTACAAGATAAGTGTCTTACTGATCAAACAGGTATATACTGATTATCATCTCAAGAAGTATATACTCACTTTTTTTTCTTCTTCAAAAGAAGTATGTTCAATACTCAAAGAAGTATATACTGATTTTCTGTGATCTACATACTACTTTTTAAATAAGAATATACCAGATAGATCCAAAAGGAGTACATATGCCCGAAAAATTAAGAAAGAGGTATGAGCGTCAAAAAATGAAGTACTTATATGATACACACACGCACTGGATGGCTAGATTGATATACTCGTTGTTCACCCTCCCGCCGGCGTGCGCATGCCTTGTAGTACCACAGACAAGAAAGCTCCACTAGGCCGCATCTCATATCAGTCGTCGTCGCCACGTCAAGTCGCCGTCCGACGCATGCATCTCCTCTTCGTCGTCGCCGTCAAGCCGCCGTCAGCCGCATCTGTCTCGTCTCCTTCGTCGCCACGTCGAGTCGCGTCGGCCGTCGTCGTTGAGCCGCCATCGGCCGCATGCACCTAATGTCGTCGTCTCATCTGCCGCATGCATCTTGTGTCCGTCGTGGCGCGTCGCCACGGCGAGCTTCCGCCGGCCGGCCGCATGCATCTTGTGTCCGTTGTCGCCACGACGAGCTGCCGCCGGCCGGCCGCATGCATCTTGTATCCGTCATGGAGCTGCTCAACTGCCCAACTTCATTCATAACCTGCAACAACGAATAGTAAGCTATGGATCGACGTAGAATTTGGCATCTAGAAATGAATCCATTGAAGATTCTTACATTTCCGGCGTGTAGCTTGGATCGGTTCAGGCCACCGAATGGCGTCATGGTCGCCGTGAAGCCTTGGCCGGGTATTAAATACCCGTGCAAACGACTCCCTGTTATTACGCATCTGAATTTTGAACTACTCGATCGTGATCCATGCAAAGAGATAAGGTAGGTAAATAAATAATTAATTCAAATAAAGAAGGCCAAACGGGCTGGACCCGGTAGCGCATCCGAACAAGCAGTTTAATCGTGGGAGCACGTACTCCTAGGGGTATAGACTCATTTTCCTATATATATAGCTCAGATGGAGCACCTAGGAGCATGGGCACCAGGATGGAATACGAACAGTTTTAGGTATGTAGACATATACATATACCTTGGGTATGTATAACTTAGGTATGTAGGAGGTACATATGATTTTGAGTATGCACATTATGGGGTATGCATACCTAATAATGTGCACATACCTAAGTTATTTATATATATACCTGATCTGTACGCGTACAATTGAACACACATACCGAGGTATATATAACATGTAGATACCTCGAATACACAAGGGTATGTGTACCTCCTATAGCTCCTGTTAATTTACCTATATATATATATATTATATATATATATATTCCAGCTATTCAAGAATCAATTTCTGAATAACTATTCAGAGCACCTTTTCTGAACTTCCGTTCGTATACTATGTTAACTTCCAGACGGAACTCCCAGATTTTCTGTTTTGCAGACAGTATTTTCAACGCAATTTTCGAACCGTTTATCGGAATGACGCAAGCGATATACCGTTGGAAAGGTACTGAAATTGCGCACCTTATTCGTCTTGACAGGTTTTTCAAATTCTTTACAATTTTAAAACAATTTTAGAAATACTACACACAATTTTCGCGAATTTCTCCGTTTTTGTACTGTTTTTTGGCCGCCATTTTCAAACCGCTCGTCGGATTGATGCAAATGATACTCCGTTGGAAAGCTATGGAAAATGCGAATCTTTTTCGTCAATACGGGTTTTCCAAATTCCTTACGGTTGTAAAACAATTTTAGAAATACTGAGTGCAGTTTTCGGGAATTTCTCCTTTTTGTACTGTTTATCGGCCGCCATTTTCAAACCGTTTATCCGATTAATGCAAACGATACGCCGTTGGAAATCTATGGAAAATGCGAGTCTTCGATATCTCTAGACATTTTTCCAAATTCTGTACGGTTTAAGAGCAGATTTAAAAATACAAAATTCTGTTTTTTAGATTTTTAGCTCCACCGGACACTGTTTTATCAATTAATTTCAAACCGCTTATCCAAATGTGACAAATGATACGGCGTTGGAAAGATATTGACTAGACGCAACTTTTTCATATAGAAATATTTTTGAAATTCCTTACAGTTTTTGATTAATTTTGAAAATACGAAAAACGGAGAGTAACAAGATGACATGGGAATAGATTTTAAAATTGGCATGTTTGTGTTGCTCGGATTGGGCGAGTCAGCATGGGAGAGTTAAATTAGACTCATATCCTTGCTAATTGCATGTGGCGGCAGTCGATTTGGACAAACGGAGCTCGTACTGATGATTTTTATGCGTAGGATTTCCGCCCCGGAAAAAACAGAGCATATGAACTTCCTTTTACACGATCTGTGAACTTCTGGGCGTGCGATAGTGAACTCCCGGTCGCGAATTTTTTCTTTTGTGGCGCGCACTATTTTTGTTATAGTTTTTTAAACTGTTTGTCTAAACAATACAAATGATATACCGTTGAAAAGGTACGAAAATTCTGCATCTTTTCGTTATGACCATTTTTTAAAATTGTTTATGGTTTGAGAGTAGTTTTAAATATCTTCTCGGCGGATGGTTTTTCCATCATAACTTTTGAACCACAAGCCCGATATACCGTTGGAAAGCTGTTAATATTGCGCATCCTTTCTATCTCTGTCACTTTTTCGAAATTCGTTACCGTTTATGAGCAGATTTTGAAATACATATTTTTGTTTTCCGAACATGTATAACGAGCGGACGGTTTTTTGGGCATCATTCGCAAACCACTCATCCAAATGAAACAAATGATATTGCGTTGGAAAGATAATGACAAGGCGCATCTTTTTCGTATAAAAATGTTTTTCAAAATCGTTACGGTTTTTTAGTGATTTAAAAAATACTATGCCTCCGTTTTCACGATTTTCTCCGTTTTTGTACTATTATTTGGGTGCCATTTTCACATCGCTTGTCGGATCGATGCAAATGATACGCCGTTGGAAAGATATGGAAAATGCGCACCTTTGCTATCTCTGTGCTTTTTTCGAAATTCCTTACGATGTAAGAGCAGTTTCAAAAACACACAATTCTGTTTTCTGAACATTAATATCCAGCGGACCGTTTTTTGGTAATTACTTTCAAACCGCTTATCGAAAAGTAACAAATGATATGGCGTTGGAAAGATCATGAACAGGCGCAACTTTTTCGTATAGAAAGATTTTCAAAATTCGTAACGGTTTTTGATTAATTTTGAAAATATGAAAAAGGAAATAGAGAAGACATGGGAATCGATTTGAAAATTAGCACGTTAGTGGTGTTTGGATATGGAAAATCAGCATGTGAGAGTCAAATTAGAGTCACACCCTTGCCAGTAGACACGACACCAACCGATTTGGACAAACAAATCTCGTATCAATGATTTCTATGTTCAAAATTTTCGTCCTGAGAAAACAGAGTATGTGAACTGCCTTATATACCACACTAAACTTCCTGGTATTTGGTTGGTTAACTTCCGAGTATTTGGTTAGTGAACTTACGATCATGAATTTTTTATTCTGTCTCGTGCACAATTTTTCTCATAGTTTTCAAACCGTTTGTCTAAATGATGCATATGATATACCGTTGAAAAGGTATGAAAATTTCGCACCTTTAGGTTTTGACTCATTTTTTAAATCCTTAATTGTTTAAGAGCAGTTTAAATTTTACTAACTGCTATATTTTTTGAATTTTCTCTGTTTTCGTGTTGTTATTCGGACTGAACTTAGAGATTATATACTTTGAACTTCGAAATTTTCTGAGTAAACTTCTACAAATTGTGAACTTCATGAAAAAATGTGAATCTTTTTTCCAGCGTGATTCGAGGTGAACTTCGGACGCGTTTAAAGTGAATTTTCGACTTGTTCAAAGCGAACTCCCGACATATAGGTAAATATCGGAAACATTTTAATATGACGTCCCGACGCGTTCGAGGTGAACTTCTGTTCGGAATAAAGTAAACTTCTCAAAAGTAAAGTACGAACTTCCTTCTATATTTCGATGAACTTCCGAGAAAAAGGCAATAATCCGATGCGGCCGAGAATAACTTCCGACGCATTTAAAGTGGAATTCCCCCCTCCGAATGCAAACGGAACATCCAACTGGTTAAAAGAGCTCCCAACAGATTTACTAAATCTATTCCTAGAGAAAACAATATCTAAAAAATATTGAGGCAGAGACCCAAAATGGTCTGCCTAAGAAAAAGTTCACTAAAAAATATTGAATTGTCGTCCTCGAATAAGTATACCGCAAGAAAACAATATCTAAACTTCCAAAATTTAGATTTAGGACCGCAAAAATCTATAGACAATAACTCTCACAAAAAAACAAATTTGAGGCAAGATTAGGGGATTTTTCTTGCTACACTACTGCACCATCCTCGGCAGCACGAGGTATGTCGCTCCAGCAGCAAGACCTTGCTAGCTCTCTTCACATGTATTTTTGTAGCTCCACGTTGTCCTCTGTTCCTGCACAAAAGAAATATACTTGACTCAAACCAAGTCTGAAGGTGAACATACTGAACTTTAGAACAGAATAGATCGAGGGAAAAGCTAACACGCAGATCCGTTCCAATATATGAGAACAAACTAGTACATCAAGCGGTTCAGAACAACCGAAGGGTGCAGTGTTCAGATGCATCTTCAATAGCAGTTGAGAAGAATCTGAACTGGAAGAATAATCTAATCAAGAAACTTGCTAATCCTCTCACCATCGGAGGTGCTCCCTTCTCTCTCCATCTCTGTGCTCCACCAGCTGCGTCATACAAATGAAAAGAGCACCAATTTTGCAGCGTGGACTGCTGAAGCAAAGTGCGGTGGACTCCCTGTTCGGCGTGGTCGGGAAGCAGCGAGGCGAAGGAAGATCAATCCCCGTACATGAATTCCATGCTTGCTCGTCTGGGGAGGGACAGGCAACATGCGCGGGAGCAGGTTGAGGTAGTCCAGCGCCGGCTCGCTGGGAGTCCAGGAGCAGCACGCCGGTAGTTCCGCGCTGAGCAGGGGCCAAAGAAGGTTGGGAGGCGCGCAGGAGGCAGCCTTGCCAGGGAGGCGCGTGGCGAGGAAGCCGGCCATGGCGCAGGAGCAGGCAGACGCGGCGACCTCGCGTCGGTCGGGGAAAGCCGGGGCGGCGCACTGGGTGGGAGGCCGGGCAGCCGGGCTGCTGCGCTCGGAGGAGCTAGGAGGAGGACCTGGGCGACGGGAACCGTGCGACGCAGGGGACGCCCGGACGCCGCCGGGAACCGCGCGTCACACGGGACTCCGGGGCGCTGCTGGGAACGGCACAACGCAGCGAGCAGGGGGTCCTCGCGGGCCGCGCGCTGCTGTCCTCCCGTCAGCGAGCAGGGGGGCTAGGGAGCGGCAGACGGCGCAGTTCAGTGGCCTCCAGGGTGGCGAGAGGCAGAGGTCGGGAGGCTTCCCGGTGCGGCACGCGGCGGAGCCCTCCAGGCCGGCGCCCCATAGCGCGCGGCGGCCAGGCCGTGGAGGCGCGTGGGGCAGCGGCCTTCGGTGGCGTGCGGGGGCGGCAACCTCGCCGTGGAGGCGCGTGGGGCGACGGCCTCCGGTGGCGTGCGGGGGCGGCGCGTCGGTGGAGGATGGGCGGGCCGCCGACGGGCCATGGGGAAGCAGCGGAGGAGGTTCAGGCGGGCAGCGCAACTTTGGGGAGGCGCGCCGGTGGTGGGGTGACGGGGATCCGCGCCGGTCGCCGGAATCGGTGGGGAAGGAACGAGGAGATGGGAGGTTCGGGTCGGGCCAGAAGGTTTTTTTTTTTCGAGCGCGGTTCGCGGTTGGTGGGGTGCAGGACGGCGGGTCGGGTTGAGATAAGAAGGTGTTTAAGATGGAAAGGTGCTCTAAATAATTATTTAGAGCATCTCTTAAGGGGGTTTCTAAATAGTCCCACCCTATATATACATCTCAGCTATTCTACAACCACTTGTAGAATAGCTATTCTACAACCCTTTCTGAACTTCGCCTGTCACACAAGTTAACTTTGCCCGTCACATAAGTGAACTTCGCATAAATTTCGCAAATAAACTTCTTGGCTGACCATAATTTATTCTAAACTTCGCCCGTAACATAAGTGAACTTCACAAAAAAATTGCAAATAAACTTCTCGACTAAGCATCATTTTTTCTGAACTTCACCCGTCACATACCAGCATTTTTTTTAACTTCGCACGACCTTTTTCTGAACTTCTCGCGATACGTAAGTTAACTTCGCATTAATTTTGACAAATCAACATTTTTTGCTGACAATATTTTTTTCTGAAGTTCAGTCGTGAAATTCAGAGAAATGACGCAAATTAACATCTCAGTGGACCAATCTTTTTAAACTTCTCACGACCCTTTTTCTGAACTTCACGCGATCCGTAAACTTCCGCAATCTGGGGATGAATTTCAACTTTTTCCCAACAAAAAAAAGAAGTCTCTGCGTCACACGAATTGAACCCCCGAACAGAAAAGGTGAACTTCACATGGGCACCATACTTCTATATTTCTTTCTGATACCATCAGAAGCAACATACAGCGTTTTTGAACTTCGCCTACCTACTAGCACCCAAACAGCCATCTGAACTTCACGTAAACAAATCTCAAACTTCATCGTACAAAATTCAGCGCGAGGTAGCACTGACAGTCTGGATGAAGTAAAATTCTACAACGAGACGAAATGCTCCACCCATTCTTCTAATTACCGCGGCACGAACCTAACTTCAGAAGAGAAGCAACTAAACTTCAAAAACAGCACACAATTAACCTCAAAAAAACAGGGAGGCGAGCAGGTCCACGAGCTCTTCCGCGAGGGAGACGGACGGAGAGAGGGAGGTCGAGCACGGGGTTGGGACGAGCGGCGCGCGGGTGGAGCAGGGGTGGCGCCAGGAGAAGTTCCCGGGCAGAGGCCAGCGTGCCCGTGAGCAGGGCCATGGCGGGGGCCAGCGCTCCCGTGAGCAGGGCCATGGAGGGGGGAATCGCGCCGGTGAGCACGGATGCTGCGGGGGCGCGCTCGACCGGAGTCCAGCCGGAGAGGAAGGCCGCAGGCGGTGGTAGTTCGCCGGGTTGCATGGTACGTAGGCCGGAGCAGGAAGCCGGCGGCGGGGGAGAGCCGTGGGGGAGCTGTGGAGGCGCGCCGGGGAGGAATTGGGAAGGGCGGCGCGGCGGCAGGGAGCAGGGGGCGGCAGGGAGCAGGGGCGACACGACTGGGAGTTAACTCCCACGATCGGCGGTAGTCCACCCGCGTGTATCCTGCAATTCAATCACGGACAGACGGCGGAAACGAACTCCGCGTCGCCGTGATGGATGATGTCGCCGAGGTTCAGAGGAGTAGAACCTTGTTAGCAGGAGGAGAGGGGAGATCGGCTACCGGCGGCGGTAGGAAAGTAGAGCAGTAGGCGACCGGGGTCGTCTTCAACCTGTAAGCACAGCGGACTCCCGCGACCGTGCTCGGCTGACTCCCGCGATGGTGACCAGCGGACTCCCGCGGCCGCGCTCGTGGACTCCGGCGGAGGAGGCGGGGCTCGCCGGCGATGTGGAAAGTGGTTGGTCGGGCGGCGCTAGAGGTGGTAGGTGACGAGGCCGGAGTCCACTTGCTGTAGACGGCGGGGAGCCGCCCGCGGAGGAGGAAGGTGGTCGGGGCTACGGGCCGTGGACCACGGGAGAGGCGTGGCCTGCGCGACCTCGCCTGCCGGCGCAGAGCACGGGGGAGGGGCGGGATGCAGCCGGCGGCGCGGATTCGCGCGATGCAGGCAACGGGGTCCGCCGGCGGCTCCACGGGATGCAGGGGACGGCAGGCCGCCGGGATGCTGCGGTTGGGAGATGAGTTGACGGGGCGCCGGCGGGCTCCCGCGAGGTGAAGGGCGGGACGCCGCCGCACGTTGGAACGAGAGGTGGGGAGGCATCGAGAGGTTGGGGACGGGGCAGTTGGGAGTTCGGCTGGGTGAATCAGGGAGGAGGAGGCCTGCGGGTGGGGTTGGTGGAGACGAATGGGTTGGTGGGTTCGGTCGGGTCGGTGCACGGTTCCGGAATAAGAAGCCTTACTAATTTGGGGATTGTAGAATAGCTATTCTACAATACTCTTAAGGGGTTGTAGAATAGTCCCACCCTATATATATATATATATATATATATATATATATATATATATATAATATATATTATGCTAAAAAAATTGTGTGTTCACCTATCATCGGTTGTACTAGAGCGGACGTAGAAACGCGCGTCTTTTTCTTCCACTATTTACGAATCAAGCGAGTTCCTGAATAGCGGCGCCGCCGGCTCTCCACTCTCTAGTTGCCACCTCGCGCAGGACTGGACTCGCACGCCGTCGCTCATCCGCCGCCACTCACCGGCCCCTCACGCGTCCTCATTCTGCCGTGGTGCCGGTGCAGCCCTGCCCAGCCCAGCCGGTCTGCCGCCTCATGGTCGGGCTGCGACCGTCCGCCATCGCCCGTCGCAGTCTGTCTCAGTCTTCTGTACTCCAAAGCTTCTCATCTCATCCACATGCGCGGGCAAGCCACGTACATGCCATGATACTCGTTTATACAAAGGAAATAAAAACATGACCATGAGACCATGGACATCCTTTCTGGAAAGGTTTAATGAAGGTAAAGAATGAGTTTTTTATCACGGAGAATTCATTCTTGGTAATGGTGAGCAAACTCGATTTTGGGAAGATACTTGGTTATGGTTAGGACACACTTCATTAGCGAATGAATATCCTAATCTGTATGCTATACTTCAAATAGAAATGCTACGGTGGCTGATGTTTTAGATTTTGTCCCTATACATCTACCTTTCAGAAGAATTCTTACTGGAAACAATAGATCTACGTGGTTAGACCTAGTAGAAAGGCTAATGCGAGTCAATCTTATAGATCAACCAGATAGGTTCAAATGGCGTCTTACAACTAATGGGGTGTTTTCGGTTAAATCCTATTATTTGGACTTACTTAATGGACACACAAGATACTTGTGGAAATTAAAATTTTCTTTGTAGATAAAAATCTTTTTGTGGTTTCTAAACAGAAAAGAGTTATTGACTAAGGACAACTTGGCTAAACAACATTGGACTCGGTGCGAGAAATTTGTTTTCTATGGTTCAGATGAGTCTGTTGAGCACCTATTTATGAAGTGCACGTTTGCTAGGGATATTTGGAGGCTAGTACATTTTACGTTCAATGTTTACTCTCAAACTAGTGTAGCAAATATGTTTGGATCTTGATTGAATGGGATAGATAAGGGTACCAAAGCTCAAATTAGAATTGGTGTTGCGGCCATACTTTGGGCTATTTGGAACTGCCGGAATGATATTGTCTTTAACAAAAAAATCTTCTCATTACTTGCAGGTTATCAACATGGCGGTCTACTGGATCCGTTTGTGGTCTTACCTCCTTCATGTGGATCAGCATGGTCTTATGGATTCAGGATGTACCCGCATGATGATGGTCGTACAGGCTATCTTCTGCCGAGCTGGGTGGCAACATACTAGAAGAATTGATGTTTAGTTTTCCTTTGTTTGAGTGGCTGATCTTTGTGTCCACTTTGAGTGATCCATCAATTGTGAACTTTGAATGCTTGGATTAATAATTGCGGATGGTTTTGTGCATCAATTTGATGCAGAGGCCGGGGATCTGCACCCCTTGTTCAGCGTATAATGTCCAATTTCTTGGCAGGCTTCAGCAACCAAATCATGAAAGTGCCTGCCACATCCATGCCGAGGGCAAGGTGAAATTTTTCATTTGGCTGTTGCTCCAAAACAGAAATTGGACCGCATACAGGCTAATGGCGAGAGGGTGCCGCATAGCGACGTTTGCAGCCTCTGTGATCAGCAGCTTGAAACGGCGAATCACCTGGCCTTGTCCTGCCCATCTGCAAAGGAGGTGTGGGCACAATTTCAAATCTCGCACCCTAGTTCGTTCAAGCAAATCTCTGCCACTTCGACGATCATCAAATGGTGGGACAAGATAAGAAGAGGCAAGGCCGACGATCAGTAGAAACAAAACATAACATTCTTAGTCTTTGTAATCAGACATATCTGGAAGGAGCGCGGGAGGAGGATCTTCCAGAGCGAGTCGAAGCCGGCACCTGCTGGTCTTGCAAGCTTGATCCATACGGACCTAGAGCGCTTCTGGATCTTGCTCGGGCCGGAACTGGGCTGTAGATGTGATGTGTTGTTTGCTGTTTTTGGTTGGATTTTTCCCCCTTCTCGCCATAAAAAAGAAGGAAGTACTCACAACTCACAAGGGTTGCAGAGCAAACAATAAAATCACATCATTCAACACCAGGCTAAAATCATGTAAGGAAAATAATAATTACTACTAGGTTGATTTTTATCAATAAGATCGATCAAAGTTACACTGGGTTGATTTTTGACTAAAAAAATTACGCCTTTCTTTAAGGAACGGAGAGAGAGTATGAAAAATCTGGTTCCTATGAATATTACATTGAGTTATTCCAAGAGTTATCAACGGTGCCACAGGTTCCCCGATGACCTTTAGTAGATTGATTGGTGTGTAACTTTTTTCTGATGAGTATGGCAAGTGCATGTCCTTGTTGTTTGCAGATGTTGCAACAAACCGCCTTCCCCAAGAAATTTATCCCTCGGCACTATGTGTACGTATATTATTACATAGACACTTGATGGTTGGACGTTATTGGGAACCACATATAATTTTTTCATTGATAAAACTGCATCTCAAGGAGGTATCGCATCACCGATACCATCAACCACGCAAGCAGTTGCATCACAACATCGAAGATCTACTTCTTCAAAATTAGTATGATCAAAATTCCAATCAAAGTTTAAAAAAAGCATGAGCATTTTCTTCTTTGATGAATGGGAGGAATATATCACCTCCTCATAAATGTAGAAATGTAGTTTATATAATTTATGTCCTCAATAAAGGCAATTTTACGGACTCAATCGTCGAGACAACCACAAAGAGTTCACGGCCGAGAAAATTAACTTTTTTTTCGAGATTGACGGGGGGAATAGATCCCCACCGCTTGTTTCATTCATCGAAAGTAGTCTGGCGGGCCATGTTCTTACAAACGGATGGAGAGGTTACATGGGGATACAAGGGAAGAGAATACAATGTTTTGTTATGCACATGTTTGTTACATACCAGCATCCTAATTTTGTTATGCACATGTTTTGACTTAGATTTTACTGTGTTTATTGAACACTAGCAGATCAAACACTCAAGGGTCTGCAAAATTGTCGTGTTCATCAAACCTCAGTTCCCTCCATTGTTTAAGTTTTTAGACAAAACCAATTGTGTAAGTTCTTGTGCTTCTTTTCTCTTCTTGATTTTTGTAGTTTCCTGCATATAATCGGAGTGCCCAAATATTCTTCAGATAGTGCCTCTCTGCTCTGGGAAAGAAGAGGTGCACACTGAATCTTCACTCTGCACTGAATATTGACAATCATCGTCATGGGAGGTGGCGGTGGAGCGTGTCTGGCGACATGGAGATCATCTGCAGCAGGCTGGAGCTGGAGAAGGTCTCCTCCACCGAGATCTCGATCTTGCGGCTGCTGCTGCCCATGTCGCCGCCGTCGAACCTGGCCACGTGCACCAGCTCCCGCGCCGCCGCCGCCATCCCCATCCCGTTCTCCGCGCTCAGCAGGCACCGCACCGCCAGCTCCAGCACCCTCCTCACCTCCTCCGCCGTCGCCGGCAGCTGCTGGTTCCTCCCCGAGGAAGACGACGAGGCCAGCAGCAGCGTCGGGTCGATCACCTCGTGGAGCCTCCCTTCCCGGACCTTGGGCGCCACCGAGTCGAACGGGTGCTGGTGCCGGAGCCCCGTCAGCAGCTCGATCAGCAGCAGCCCGAAGTTGCACACCACGTCCTGTTCCCGCGCCGCCGGCGACGAGCCGTAGTAGTAGTGGTAGTGGTAGCTCGCCGCCGTGGAGGAGACGAGCTTGTGACCGGCGATCTTGGCGGTGAGGTCGGCGTCGAGGAACACGTCGCTGGACCGGAGGTCGTGCAGGAAGGCGCCGTGCGCCTGCAGGTAGGCCAGCGCGCTGGCGAGCTCGATCGCGATGTTGACGCGGTGGTGCCAGCCGAGGGCGGCGCGGCCGCCCGTGGCCGTCCGGCGCAGGTGGTCCTCCAGCGTGCCGCCGGCAGGGCTCTCGTGCACCAGCAGGACGGCGCGCGCGACGGGGTCCAGGAGGCAGAAGCCGACGACGCGGGCGACGTTCCGGTGCGAGACCTCGGGGAGGAGCGACACCGCGTCGAGGGTCTGCCGGAGCTTGTCCTGCGTCTCGTACCCGACTCTCTGCACCGCCACCACGGCGCCGTCGTCGAGCACGCCTCCGTGGACTGCGTCGGCGGCGGCGGCCTTCTCGCCGCCGTCGTCAAACCGCCTCTTCGCCGCGTCCAGCTCCTCGTACGTGAAGTGCCTCGCGTTGCACGCGCCGCCGAGGATCTTGGGGATGCACGCCGTGTCCAGGTCCCACCGGCGCGTCGTCTCGCCGGAGGAAGGAGATGGCTGCCGGAGCAGCAGCCAGAACGAGGCCGCCGCCGCGAGGAAGAACACCGACACGAAGAACCCGGCCAGCGCCACCGCCTTCTTGGAGCAGAACCTTCCCTCGCAGCACTCCCTGCCGCATTCGAGCCGCTTGGAGCAGCCGGTGCCGCGCTCGAACCCGTCGCCGACGAGACCGGGCGGGCACAAGCACCGCACACCGCCGCGCACAGTCGTGGCGTTGACAGGCGACGCGCCACCGGCGCACGCCGCGAGGGCGCTGCCCCTCGGCACGGCCCACTCCACCTCGATCCCTCTCGTCACGCTTCCGGTTGGCGACGAGGACGAGCGGTTCTTGACCCAGCTAGAGAAGCCGCGGCAGCCGAAGCCGGTGAACACGGCGAGCCCGTCCCCGGGCTTCCAGACGCTGCCGTCGGAGAGAGGGTAGCAGCACCCGGGCGACGTATTGTTATTGCCATCGCAGGCCGCGGCCACGTCGTCGCATCCGGCGCGGCAGAGCGAGGAGTCGTCGCAGGCGTAGAGACGGAGGATGTTGTTCGGCGAGACGGCGAGGAACGGCGCGGCGCCGTCGAGCGCGGCCGCCGGGGAGGACGGGCGGGAGAAGGCCGCGTAGGACGGGTCGCACGGCGCGGCGACGGGGGCGGCGTAGTCGAGCAGGAGCGACGTGTCATCGGGGAGGAAGTCGAGGACGCGGAAGGTGGCGCCGCCGAGCGGGAAGGTGAGCGTAGCGTTAACGCAGGAGAGGCGGAAGAGGGAGGAGGAGTTGGCGTCGGCGCCGGCGGTGCAGGCGGAGGAGTTGAGGTGGAACGGGAAGGGAAGCACCAGGTCGCCGCAACGGTCGGTCCCGCCGGCGCCGCAGCTGCTGCTGCTTGAGCCGGTGCCGGAGGCGAGAAAAAAGAGGAGCAGGATGACGTGGAGCGACGGCGGAGGAGGAGACATGGGTGCATGCAGCAGCGGTGGACATGGCCGGCGCTGTGGTTGATACTACTAGTTGTAGTGACCTCGACTGATGAGAAGGAGGAGATCGGAGTTGGGAACGGTGAGCTCGCTCGATCGTACGGACACGTCGATTGGCGCGCGAAGTTGAGCAGTTTAGTGAGGCAAGTGCCTTGTTCTTCGTTTCTTTTGATTATCAGCTCACGTGCGGGTTGATTATGTGTCCCCTCCCTATTCACTCGATCGATGTATGAACTCAAGGTATATATTTGAAAATTATTTGTAGTATTGTGTTTACGAGATTCATAATCCATGCATTTGAAAGGTACGAATTTCCACGCATTAGGAGATTAATTTTTCATATATTAGGAAATTGTTTACAATATAATTGTTTTCATGCATTAGGAAAGTAACTTCCTCCCAGTTTTCTTCACCATTACATGTAGAAATTATTTTGGATGTACGAACATCAAAATTATTTTGGATGTATTTACAAACAATTTCATATGTATCAACAAAACACATTATACAAATTATTTCTGATAGCAAATGTCCATAACCATGAGCAACAAGATTTCTTACCATGTAGACAATGCATATTGATTCCCGTGTACCTAATCATGAAGAAGATATGTGGGAATATGATTGCATTAACAATATCGATCCCTTGAACATAAATTTTTGGCATAGCACAACGCCCATGAGTCGATGTGCGTAACAATACAGGAACAAAACCTCTAAGAAACAATACAGGAACAAAAAATTTGGGATCCGTCTTTTAGTTTTACACCCACCTTTCCACATCCACCAATCACGGTCAAATCTTTAACAGTTAGCACAAAGAGAAATATCATCCAATCCAAGAACCATCTCCACATGCCTACCATTATGGAGCAAAGAAATAACCATTCATGGAAATAGAAACGATTCATGCTGAGATTTTTTTTATCTGAAATCTAACCAAATCCTTATACTAGTGGATCTACAACAAATCGGGGAGAGATAGATGAAGGATCTAGAACAGTATAAACTATATGAGAGGGTCTAACAAACTAAAATCCAAATCCGTAGAAAACACACACAAAATCTTCATCCACATACAATATCAAAAATTATAGTGACCTCACACGTTCTTTCTTGTAAACTCATGTTTCTTCGTAATTCTGAATGAAGCCAAAACCTCTTTGACCAATCCACTGAGATATGAGCTGTGTGCATCATTTTGATGCAGAGGCTGGGGAACCGCACCCTATTTCTAAAAAAAAACTGAGATATGAGCTTGCATGTCCTACCAGCAATCTTGAACTGGCAAAACCTTCAAATGGTACTATGTAAACATCCTCGATTATATTTCCTTTTAAGGAATCTGTTTTGTCATCCTTCTAACATATCGGTGTTTAGCTTCTGCCAGTAATATCCGAACAAGTAAAAAAAGTAGTATCCGAATAGAATTTTTGCTTTTGCTATAGAATATAAAATCTTGATGTAGTCAACTATTTGAACTTATCAAAAACATTTTGCCACATGTCTAGCCGTATGGATGATCACTCTGTCATCCACGTTTGTTTGAAAATCATTAAGCACCCAATTGATTTATTCTCCTTTGGAGGATTCATCAAGTTCCAAAATTTTATTTTAGTGCTCTGGATTTTCCCTTGGATTTTATGATTCTAATCCATTCGTTGGAATTATGCATCCATCTTAACTTCTTTGTAGTTTGCAGATCAATTCTCTAAACAACAGAAGTGATCGTTGAGTTTGAGCGGTTCTGCATGTCTCAGTGATTATCTTCACTTAAGTTCTTGCCTCTGGTGCAGGAAGTTCCGGTTTACCTATCGGAATTTGTTCCGGTTGCCACTTGTACTAACTTGCACCAAAGATTCATTAATATTTTCAATGCACTCAAGTAATAACAGAATTGTGAGCCTCATACTGCATAGATACTGAAATAAGCAATGCAACATTGAGTGGCTCATATACATTATCGATTATTTTATGGGCGCAACCAAAAGTAGAGCACGATCTTATTTAGACCGCCTACAACTATTGGATCTTCATGGCCGAAGATGACACTGTTTCAATCATCAATCAAAACAAATAATTCCAGATAAAAACAAGCAATTGAACAATCATGCGTCTTACATAGCGAAGGCTCGTACATCGAAACAAAACAAGTGACTAGATATTTGTCGAGCCATGCAGCCCATCTTGATATTGCTACATTCGATGAAGATGCCCACTATTACCATACCTTACGTGAGAAAACAAACAATTTTTCGATGTTGCAAAAATATTAAGTATTACAATTTTTAAGAGAAAAAACACTACTACTGACCTGGAAAGGACAAATAGAAGTCGTACACTCGAGATGACATGTCTTACTACCGAGCTCCGGTGATCCTTTTATTTAAAAAATACACAAAATAAGTACAAGTTTAAAAAATAAAAAATCACGGATGTAGCCAATAGTGTATTCAACGAACGGGCCAAAAATCACCTTCAAATAATTTTTACTCTGGCTTACACAAAAATGACAAATGTGTGGATCTGGATATGCATATTTTCAAATCCCCAAAATATCAGATTTTACCCTTTTTGTACATCCCATAATACAAAGTTTTGAACTTGATTTTTTACAGTTTGTGGGATACACCAGTGGCTAGATCCATTATTTTGTCAACTTTTTTGAAACTTGTAAATAATTTTCCGAATTTTAAACTACGAAGATCATTTGAATTCGGGAGCCAAAGACACTTTCTGCATATTCTCCCCCAATTAATGATGTCTACATGGGGAAACATGCTCAATAATACATACAGGTGTCAAAACATGCACGTCACAACCAAAAACTAACTCAAAGCATGAACTATGCCGTACCAATATTCACTTTAGCACAAGTTAATATACCTCGGATACTGAAATAGATAATGTCAGTTACAAACGGGAAGCAAATCTAAGTGGATGCCAACGGTATTCGCCCTACTTTTTAAAGCAACACATTCATTTTCATCTAAAAAGGAGGCAAACGACAATTCCCTTTAACCAAAAAGTACTACACTATTTCGAGAGAAAACAAAACACTTCGATTGATGAGGAAACATCGAATTAAGCCATGTTCTCAATAATAAATGATGCAAACTTTGGGGTACATGCTCCATAATATATACATGCATAATCAATACATGCATGAACTCGAAGACACTACTCACTCAAATGCAAGCTAGTCCATCTTTTTTTCCTATTCATTAGAACACAATTAATATACGACCGATATAGAACAGACATGCCACATCATTTATAAATACAAAGAAATACAAAAGTGAACATTATCAATATTATCTAGTGCATTCAACCACTTCCTAAAAAACAAATGGTTCTGACAAGTTTTTTTTATTCAAAATATGAAAAAGAGCCCATCCGTTTCACACCCTAACTATACCTTATTGACCCTATAACCAACATCCTCCCGACTCTATTACCGGGCAAGGGTAGGGCCGATAGCCCACTCATACCCTAAGAGCCTACGTGTAACCAACGTCTAACAGGGGTTCCACTTTCGTTAAAGTATCGCATTTGGGTACTTCTTTAAAAAGTATAGTAGTAGTTGTAAACGACAACCCTCTTTACCCGTAAGTAGTGCAGACTATAACATTTATAGAAAAGAACAAAAGGTTGTTTGGCCGATCAGGAAACGACAAATTTGGAAATCATATCCCCCAATCAACGACGTTGACTCTGGTAAACAACATGCTCAATAGCACACGTAAACGCATAATCGATACGTGCATGCCAAAATCCGGACCCTTGCCGAACCGCATCAACTATATGCTCAAAATTAAAAAGGGAGAACCTTCGGTGGTATTCACAGGTCTGTGGTTTGTTGGCTTCGGCGTTGTTCTACGGCTGCCTTCAGAAAAGTACAAGATTGTGTCATGGATGAAGAAAGGGTTTGAAGATCTCATAGATTTGCTAGTCTCTTTTAGTATTGTTTTTGTAATCGATGTAATCGTGTACTCTTTGCTGGTTTAATATATGTAGAAAAATTCAAAAAAAATGTAACGGGCAATATGGGCTATAAATATGAATGAAATACAAGGGTGAGCATGGACGGTGCATTGAACCACTTCTAAAAAGCAAGTGGTGCGAGCCACATCTCTCCTTTTTTTTTTAAGAATTAGCCACATCTCTACTTATTCAAGAAAAGGAAACAAAGAACGAAAGGCCCCTGGATTTAGACCCTAGCTTGTCCCAGCCCAATCTTAGCACCAACATCCACCCAACTGATTATTGGGCTACCCATAGCCCACGCATTCCCAACTAGAAACCCGAGTCCTACCATCACTAGTAATCGTGCACGTGCCACACGCACGAATTTTAAATTTATTTCTCATCCCTTTCCGGCTCGTTTTGTGTGCATTTTTTACTCCGCGGTCATGAGCGACTAATGCAAACATCGCAGAAACATATTTGAAACATAGGAAATTTGTAATTTACACATACAATTTGTCTAATCTCAACGGTATCATTGAGGTTCACTCCAATAAAAATTACTCAGCTGATTGTATGAAATAATAAAAATACATAATCTTATAGTACATTTATTGAGAAAATCTACCACACAAAATTAATGAGGTTTCACATGACACACTGAAAGTGTTATAATTTTTTACTGACCACTCAACTTATTATTTATTCCAGACCTGCCTTCTAATCAAGTTCGTCCATCTTGTTAACATGCTCTCGCGGGGGCGTTTCATATATCATCTCCGCCCTACGGGGTGTACTATGCATCAGGTATTTGAAAAAATGTTTTCGTGAAAAATCTTGGGGAGAAATTGAGCCATCTGCGGTCTTGAGTTTTTTTGGAGCAGGTAGTTCAGCAGTTTTGTACTCGTTGCCCGGCATGTCAGACATATCTGTTCATGTAAGCACACATGATTAATTAAAGACTGGAAGTACAGAAACCTTTTATTATTTTTTTCAAAAAAATACGATAGGTTGTCTATGTATAACAATTCATGTTTTACCTTGGCGAAAAAAGAGGTGTTGGCACGACGGCGCTGCGACACCCCCATGTGCGAAAGAAGCGTCCTCTGTTAATACTTTGATCTCTCGGCGGCTAGCAGAACAGAGCAGTGGAAGGGAACTGATTGATGGGAATGAAACGCTAGGGTCTAGGCCTTTTTATATTCTCTCTTTGTTCTATTTTTAGCGGTGAACGAATGGTTCCCATAGCGTGTTGGATGAATGGTTTAAAAATCGTGGGATGAATGGTCCCTATTGAGTCTTTATTTGTACTGCCGGAAGAATAGTT
The DNA here is from genome assembly GCA_947311845.1 of Poa pratensis. Taxonomy (NCBI): domain Eukaryota; kingdom Viridiplantae; phylum Streptophyta; class Magnoliopsida; order Poales; family Poaceae; genus Poa; species Poa pratensis. The sequence goes on along the minus strand of CAMZMU010000091.1, from coordinate 45,320,117 downwards.
CTTTACTACTCTCTCCATTCTTTCCATCAGCCACACAGCCATGGACGCAATTAGTTGCGTGACCAATTTTGATTCAGAGTCTACACATTTAAATTTACTCCCATTTCCCATGATGACCGAATCAGACAACACCATTTTTTTGAAGATACGAAATTGTCAAAAGATGGCTCCATGTTAGGACCCAAAAATGGAAGTCACAACAATTTTCTGAAACGGAATAAAGTGAATATATGAAATTGCCAAACAATGGAAGATACATAGTTGAAGCTTTCCAGATCTAATATCATAGTGGAAGATACATAGTACAAAGAATAGAGTAGGATGCAAATTACAGAAATATTAACATGTCTGTACACCAAGCGGTTTATCAAACAAGAAATAGCGCCTTGCATCATTATTATTGGGAGCAAAGCAAGGCGCGACATGAACAACTAAATCATAAATGGACATCGCTCTAGGCCATCTATCAAGCATGCAGACAGTGGAACAGCTCCCTGGTCCAAGAGGTAGACTACTTCTGCATCTTGTAGATCTTGTCAAGTAGGACTTCAGAATATTCTGAACAGCAACGCTTGGCTGAGCTTCAATTTCGGCGATCAGTTTCTTGTAACTCTCGCTCTCGTACTCATGGAATACCATCTGCCATCAACAATATTGATGATAGTGAATTTGACATGCCATATTTTGCATATCTATAGGAATTCAGTTGCAATACTGGAATAACCACAATATAACATGTATGAAATTCAGCTGCATCTCTTATTATGTCGATGTGAAGCCGTGTATAAACACATCTGTACAAAACTCCGAAACGAATATTTCCTTTACTGTCTAATATGCTGTAGCACTGTTTATTCCAGCTAATGATGCTCCCTACATATTCTTCTCTCGTGGCAAGGAAAAAGGGAAAAGAGACAAAGAAGAACAAAGCTATGTGTACTCGTGTACCTGATTTTTAGCACACAGTCTGAATAACGAAATTGTATATAAAGTATTAGAACCGGCTTCACAGTACTGCTAAGAACCAAGCATCATGATTCCACAATTTTCTAGCCCAAATTAGGAGTGGCGTGGCAATCACCAAGAGTTATCAGGTTAAATAGTAGGAATCTATTCAACAAAACAAATTCCTTAATATGTCACAGAGAAATCTAAGGTGGACTTCTTCAAAATTATTTGAAAGTCCAAACAGTAAACGATGAGTCTCTGTCAAACTTCGCATTCAGAGAAAGTAAAGGTCAATAAGATTACCTTCATTATAGTACCTTAAACAACCGTGTGCATCCATGGCAACAAAGCAGAATACAAAGCCAAAAAACTAAAGTAGCATCTTTTCCTGCGCAGCAAAACACCCTGTACACAAATACAGTTAGGATACAGGCTTGCAATACTCTTAGTATGATGAAAGAGATGGCACAAGTAATTTCGAACCTGTAACATAAGACTAACAATGAAGAGTGAAGTCTTAAGATCACAACCATGAACTGACCTACTACAGGGCAATACAAGCCCAATGATACTACTAACAAAAAAATGTATCAAGCGAGCACAAGGTCTAGTCTGTAAATGACTGATTGTAAAGTATCAAGTAGTTCTGCTAACACAACTGGGGAAATTTAGAAGCTGATTCATTGCCAAAAAAAAGGCAAGTACATCCGAATGATACGATCACATGGTATAGTCAGGTAGATATGCCACACTGTAAATGTCTGATTAAATATAACAAGAAATGACTGATTTAATATAAAAGAGAGACCACTCCATTTTGCCGATTATAATCTCATTAACCTCTAGATCTTATCTTTATGCTTTACAACATCACAAGAATTAATAGTTCAGCAATCATGAAGATAGTAATATAACAGATTAAGACATACCCGCATGAAGGAATAATAATAAACCCGTTTCATCCCTCCAACACATCCCTGTACACAATGTTTTTTGTGCTTTTTCCCGTTTGATCAATGTCTTTATTTGGCTTGGCCAAAATCCGAGTGGTTTGCCTTGACACACCCCTGGACAGCGCAACATAAAGCTGGCCATGTGAGAACACTGGCTCCGGGAGGTAAATACCAACATTTGGAATCGTTTGACCCTGGGCTTTGTTGATGGTCATGGCAAAACTCAACCGGATCGGAACTGTTTCCTCTTGAACTTGAAAGGAAGTGAAATGTCCTCCGAGGGCGACAAAGGGATCCTCGGTATGAACACTACATCCAGCATGTTGTCCACCAACAATCTCGGCATCGATTGCATTATCTTGGAATGCTCTAATCATCAATCTTGTTCCATTGCACAACCCGTTGTGAGGGTCGAGATTTCGGAGAAGAATGACAGGACAATTAACTTTGAGTTTCAAGACATGTGGGGGCAAACCATTTGGAGTGATGGAGTTTAGATAGTCAATTGTGTAGTTGTTGTGTGCATCATCCTCCACGGAGTCGAAGCTATAATATATCTTTTCTCGGCCAGGAAACCTGTCGATCATCTTTTTATTCAGATCGTCCACATATTCATTCTTGGTTGAAAGAATGGCACGTGAGCTCATGTAGGACCCCGATGCGGCATTCTCATGAAGCAATGGGAAGATATCTTGGATAAGCTTATTGACTGGTTCTTCAGTGGGAGCATAAGGAATAACAATGTCATCTGGAAGACGTACGTAATCGGCGCCAATCGTCTCTTCTGTCCCTTCACCAATTCTCAAGAGGTAACAATGTCTCTTCTTCCTAACCTTGTCCCACAAATAAGATCTCTGTAGCGTAGCGTCAGTGATCTGCGCTCTCGTCCCACGGGTCACCACGGGAAGGACCTGTCTAAAATCTCCTCCAAACACCACGACCTTCCCACCAAATGGCAAATCACATTCCATGATGTCCTGTAGGGACCTATCAAGTGTCTCCACTGTTTGACGCTTTGTCATGGCAACTTCGTCCCAGATTATCAAAGATGCCCTACCAAGCAGCTTTGCGGTACCACTCTCCTTGGTGAAATTGCACGTGCTGCTGTCGGTGAGCCTAATTGGAATTTTGAACCTGGAGTGGGCGGTGCGTCCACCAGGCATGATCGATGCTGCTATACCAGATGTTGCAGTTGCAATAGCTATTTTCCCCAAGGAACGAACCTTAGCAAGGAGGCCTTGTATAGGTACGTCTTTCCCGTGCCACCCGGACCATCGACAAAGAAAATCTGGCTCTTGTTGTTGACGACATGAGAGAGGATTTCATCAAAACCAGCACGCTGCTCTGTGTTAAGAGTTGTAAACAAATTTACGTCGGCTTTTCATAAATGACCGACAACTCCTCTTGAACCTCTCTGTAGTGACCGCTGGAACACTCGTCATCAACAGGATCCAAATCCGGGAGGCCATAACTTTTTATATCCTTCCCCATCGAATGCACCAGATCCCTAATGTCTCTAAGGACCATCTGCTCTACTGCAGCCTGGTTGGATTGGCTACGACGGTAGTCCTCAGACATTGCCTCAAGGTGCTTCTCCCACAATGATCGGATTTTGGTCACCTCGCAAAACACCAGAATGGTTGCGAAAAGCCTTCTTAGAGCATATGGCATCTGGAAAGTAGCAGACTCGGTCAAGCAGTCATCAAGGGACTTGTCAGTCTCTATCAGACCTCTTGCTCACACGATTCTCTGAAAGTAGAGCACCGCTGGCCATGCACAGTTCTCAAATCCTCAAATGATGTTGCACCTCTGACATGATGCATGAGCACTCTCAAAAAGTACCTCTCACCTTCAGCAGGATTCGCATACACAATTCTTCCAACTGCCCCCGCCCCCTTAGTTTTCTTCGCTGCCACTTCTTGGTACCCTTAATCCACCTATAGAACTCCGGGAACTCTTTGTACAAAAGTTCCTCGCGCAAGAGTCCACCTGGTTCATCTTGAAATATTCAGTGAGCATGGTACTGGAAGAAGAGGGCCTGCTGACGACATCCTGTAGACTATCGCCCTCTTTGAATGCAATAGTCTGCATATTTTCCAAATGGAGCTGAAGTTGGAGAACAGAAGGAGAGATACCGAACATTGGAAAAGCGCAAATCCTGTAGATAGCCTCTTGTGGCCCCACGAATCTAGCATCTCTATACTGTTTAATCTCATTGATTACTCCACCATCTACATCAGCTGCTGGGTCGACTGAGAATGACGCTCGATCATGTCCTTTATAGATATACTTGAATAAATACTTAACTGCCTTGATGCTAGAGCAAGCTTCAACATTGATGTGACAATTGTACCGCATAAGCAGACCAGGGTTGTATGGGACAACCCATCTATTATCCAGTTCAGCTCCTCTGACCTTCACTACAGGACCATCTCGTCTCCTCCTGTAGATAGGATATGAGTCCTTTCCTTGCTGCGTAGCATCACAGAACTGCCGAGGATAACGAAATCGGCATTCACCATCTATCATGCAAGGACTGTGTTTCCGAAGAGCACCACAAGGACCGTGTAGCATATGCTTCACCACCAGAGCATGCAATACAGGGTACCTATCCATGTCAGGGATTTCTGCTGATATCACCTTGTCATACTCGTCTGGGTTTGTTAGCTTGCTGTCCGAGCGCATGATCAGAAGCATGTGTTCATGTGGCAGCCCCTCTTTTGAAACTCAGTAACATGGACATATGAAGCAACCTCACCAAAGTACTTCTTCTGGATCAAAAGATCTTTCATACTACGCAATTTGGCCCTGTATACTCTCGCCACAAGGTCTGGACGGTCTTGCGGTGTCTGCCCGGGTTCAAGCCTGGATGTAATCTCCTCCCAGTGCGGGTTGCAAGTCATGGTGATGAAATAATCAGGCTTCCCATACCGCTGGACTAACGCCATCGCATCAAGAAATCTTCGCTGCATGTCTCGGTCACCACCTGGAAAAGTCCGCGGTAGCACAATTCTCTTGCCAACCTGAGAACCACGTGTCTCGCCCGCATCCATGACGTCAACAACACCCTAACAAACAGATGAATCAAAACTTGAGTATCTGGTAAACGGAAAAGGTTTCTTGTTGGAAGGCTAGCCGATACACATTTTTATTCAATGTAGAACGTTATGATACCTGGTATAGATCGGCACGAATGAGCTTCTGATTCTAGGCTTGGAGTAGAAATCAAGTCTCATGGTCTCCATCTTGATATACATGTCAACAGCCCATTGCTGGAACGCCGTGCACCAAATAATATAATGTTAAAAAGGTGTTTCCTGCATTGTAGCTTGAAACAGTAGTACTCCCTTGCGCTGACAAATTTTCTGGACTTTCCAGCATCGTCACCATCCTCCTGGTCCTCTTCACCATCTAGGACACGGTTCAAAAAAGAACTCATCAGTAATGATCAATGAATAAAAACGTGAACACGTTAGAAGCATCAGGACAATTACCTGCTGCATCATCCGTGTTTGATTCATCATGTACATTTGAAGTACGATCTAGAACTGGGAAGTCCTCACCCTCGGTCCCATCCTCGTTGTTCTCTTCAACAACCGGAGCTCTCCGTCATATGGCATCCAACGGTTCCATCCATTTCCCCTCCCGGAAAGAATAATGGATACGCCAAAGGATCATAGCAACCATAGTATGCTCTGATGTATATGGGACGATCACCTTTGCCATGCAAGACAACTTGCCTATCAAAAGTGTTTTGTGGATCGCTCCCTTCGACCCACATCGCAGCCACCTGGGAAGCTGTGGGAGCATTGTACCTTCGTTGGTCCAGCCTTATGTCCGTGTTCAATGAAATCTTATATTCTTCTATTTGGAACAGAGCCCATGCTCTTAAAAACCTGCACATACGGGTTGTCTTTAAGTATCTCTAGAATCTTCCGTATGAGATTTATATCAAGATCCGGAGACCGCTTTGCTCTATGTTCCAAGGTTTCATCAGTATCATAGATGTAGAGCTGCAGATGTCTAGGACCTTGACCACCGGCACCAGATCATCCGCCTTATAGTACAATGCCCCGTGTGCACAGAAGGTATATACACCGGTTCTCGCCGCATTGCTGACCCTAGGATCGAGGGTGACCGCAAGGCTTGTGAAAGAGAAGTGGCTGTTGAAATACCTTATGTGCTTTCTAAAATATTTTGCATCATCATCAACCTGACTTGTAAACAACCGGCGCAACTCCGCAGGAACTTCAGGGGTAACTATCTTGACCTTTCCTTTTCTGCAACAGAATGCGGGACCCTCAAATTGGAACCTACTTGCCCCACAGTGTTTGCAATCTGGTACTGATCTCAAAACATGATGCTTGGTTGGTAGATTGTGGTACACGTAGTCATAAGGATCCACATTCTGGTTACTCGGAGCAACACCACTTGTCACTCTCCACGAATCAAACACATCTCCTGCCAAGATATAATAGATGAAGGTCAAAAATAGATGCGCAAAATTTGATATCAGAATACATCTATCTCAAAATTATCCAAATAATTTACCTTGGCCACGGTAAATCCTGGACTCATCATCATCATCAAATAATGAGTCTTGTTCATCTAGCTCAAAAATGCATGTAGTATCGAATCTTCATCACCTGTTTGAACAATGACAAATCTGTATAGGTAAATGTGTATCAACTAAATGAAACGACAACCAATAACGTACTGCATCTTTAGGCTCCAAAAAAAGGTACTCCATTTTACCTTCCGATGCAGCATAGTGTTCAGTTGGCTCAAAAATCCTGTAACATTTGTTGCCGATCTCTGAGACCCCTCCACGGAAAAACACCCTTCTGTTTGTGATCAATATTAACCTGCTTACACCTGCAAATTTTTTATGTAGGCACACATGAAATAATTAAGGCACAAGCATAGTCTATTATTAGAAACTGAATCAAATCGGCTGTTTGTACCATTTGTTTGTACAGAAGTCAGCGATATATGAGACACTTCCACAGAATTAACACCGATATGATTTCCAGCCTTTTTTTCTTCGCGGGCAATGCGTTGCATCTGTAAATAATCCGCCTTTTGTTGAAGCGTCAATCTTTCATGCACCCTTGACCACCATGTTTTATGATACCCTGTCGAATTTGATTAGAAGATGAGCCAGGGCGGTTCTCCATGTTGGATATCCCTGTAGGAGTACATGAGAAATTTTAGACGACTCCCTCGGGAAAACATTTATCCTATTGATGATGTCCAAATAACTCAAAATCGATCTGCTCCAATAAGGATAACAGATAAAACTCCAAGAAGCTGTATAGAAGAGTTATTGTTGATCTAGAATTTAAAAAAAAATTGGCATCCATATTTAACATTCCTCTCAGTTTTTACATGTGTGGTGTGCAAGCTTTAAGATGGTACTTCAGAAATCGGACAACAAAGAATGGTAGACAATTCACCCTCTGTTTCAGCTGCTGCCACAGTTGGCTCAAATATTCCATCCAGAAAACAGTAATTATTTATTTCAAGAATACCTGATGAGTTATTCTTTGATCGACTTTGCATGGCAGGAGTGCTTGGTGAGAGACCTATAATTGTTGCGGAGGACATATTCATGATCGACGAAGGAGAAGATGTTTCTGCTATGAATTTTCCTTTCTTGTTATCACGGTTCCGTTGCAACACAATACCCCTCTGTTCGGCTGGCATATTTGAGTAGTGTTCCCTAGACCGCTGCCGTTTCTTCTTAGATGCAGTGCTCTCATCTGGCTCCACAAAGCTTTGTCTAGCTGAAACCGACTTAACAATTATAGTAGACAAATAGTAATAATGGTACCAGCACCTAATTGTCTGACAAAATTTGTTTGAGTTTACTGAAAACGGCCCAAAAAACACATTGTATAATATTACCTGACATTTGGGAGCAACTTGAGGTTTGAGCTTCAGTTGCATCGAGTCTGCTTATATGGTTTCTCATAGATGAGGCAGTGGCGATGACAGTCGGTGTGTAGTTCTCCGTTGTCGTTGTTCGCTGATAAGTATCATTTCTATGAAGCCAGCTAATGTCGTCGTTTTCTTTGTGTTTTTGGCTTCCTGTGTAGATTGAGATAACAAAAACTGAGTACTGATGCATTCATATTAAGGGTGAAATAAAAAATGAGATTTGATGCATATAAAAAATTGTGTAGTTGAATTGCATACCTAGTGCATTTGGAGATCGCGTCTGCTGAGTAATGCACGACTGTCCTGACCCCATCTGCATCACCCCTACAGTGTTGGTAGAGACAAATGATTATACTGGAAGTGCCTCCATATGAATGGCACATAGTAGAAAAAAAACATCTTTACCAGGTGAAACACTTCGTGAGGATTGTCCAGGCATTTCGACTTTCTCGCTGCACCCGCTGACTGCAGCCATTTTCTTTTTTTGGCGTGATATGCGCAGCTTCTCGAGGTATTCAGCTTTCTCCTGTTCCGTCATTCTGGCATACCACCCTTGCCCGCTCGCTTGACTTGAATTTTCAGAGACTTTTGCACCTTCTTTGGTTGTCTCGCCACACGCTGCTTCTCCAGGTAGTCGGCCCTTTTCTCAGGCGTCATCCGGGCATACCATCCATTACGACTTGGTGGTTTCTTTCCGAGATTATCACCATTCGTGGCATTTGCATCTGTTCTTGTAGATGTGTTGGTTATGTCCTGAAAAGGAGCGCGGTTGGGTGACGACATTGTGTATATTTGCTCTCTACAGCCTGCAAAAGTAAGTTGTAATAAGGAATACAAATATATCCACTCAAGTGATGCAGAACAGAAAAATCAGGCCTATATTATTTACCTATAAATTTCCATGCAACTATTATAGAAGTAAAACATACTTTCAATTTTACCTCTCTTTTCGATAGGCCTTAGGTACTAAATTAGAACAGGAATGCAGTGAAATGTGCTTTTTAGCAGTAACTAAATGTACAGAACGATATATGAAAGATGAATATTGATTCCATTGTAATATACACAGAAAAATAGAATGACATGAATACTTTAAAGTGAAACATCATTCCTGAGCTGAATCTTCTTTAAGAAAATTAAACAAATATTGAGAAGATGTAACATATAAGGTTTATAGGATCAATGGCACTGAAAAAACACAACCTATTTTAAGACAACATTGCTTCCTTGTTTAGTTCAGTTTAGAGGGTAGAATCAGTTTACTTCGATCTTCCACTGTATATATCCAATGTTAAGTTTTCCTTACATACGTTCACAGCAGAGCGTACACATCATTCAGTTATAGGTTTTTGAATTACACGTATGTACTGTTACTTGAAGCTGTATTCTGTAGGTACAAGTACAGAGTATTTACAGAATATAGGATTGCAGGGAATCAACCAGAATGCAGTTAATCCTCTAAATTTGATTGTGCTGATACTTCAAGTATTTCAAACTGCATGAACAATGAGAAATTATTTCCCCATTGTTTAGGCGGGGGAAAGAACCTGAAGGATGAAGATTTGCAGGCGGGCGGCAATCAGTATTTGAATTGCGTGAGGGCAACGTATGCAGGAGCTCCGCGGTTTCCGGCGTCCGACGTTCCGTCGTGCAAGTCACGGCACTCCCGTGTATGCTATGGCGGCGGGCAGGCTTCGTCGGCGGGAGAGCGTTGGAGTTTCGGTGTGCAGGCTGCGGTGACCTCGCTTGCCGGCGTGCAAGCTGCGGCGATAGAGCGTTGGTGCCGGCAGGGGCGGCGTCGCGGTGGAGAGTTCCAGTCCGGCGACGCGGTGAGAGGCGCGGTGAGAGGAGTGCCCGGCGGCGCGATGGAGATTGCGGGGCGGCGGCTCGGTGAGAGGAGTGCCTGGCGGCGCGATGGAGATTGAGGGGGCGGCGGCGCGGTGGAGATTGAGGGGCGGCGGCAGTGGAGAGAGAGGAGAGTCCGGCTGTTGGCGAAGGAGGAGAGTGGGGATCGTGGTGCGGGGAGCGTGGACCGGTTGGTAATTTTTTTTTGCGGTAAACGCAAAAGCACATCATACAACATTCGGACAATCTGAGACGTTGAATTGGGCCTGATGGACGGTTCAGATCCTCTGGATCTGACAGACTCTGTCTTTTAATATTAGTGGAGATGTACGAGAAGAACTTATAGCGAGTTGCCCAATCCTAGACCAATGTAAACGGGAGCGCCTGTACGCATGTGATGATAGGATGCTTTCGCATACCCCCCGGCGATAGTTGGGCCGGCCCAATGCGATGATAGGGACACACCGTCTTGCGGCAACGAATGAAATGAAAGAGTTGATGTGGCGACGAACTTGAGCTCCAAGACCTAACGACGCCGCCATCGGATCCTTCTGCCCGCAGGCAGCCAGCGCGAGGCTAGGACGATTCGCACCTATCGTGGTGAACCAGCTTCCTCATCTGTTCACGACGGCGCCGCCACCGACTAGCTCGTCCGGCCGCCTCTCTTCTCCAACAACTCTGGATATTTCTCCCGTAAGCCACTATATACCTAGACCCCTCCTCTTCCCATGTAATGCTAGATGGTAGATTGAGTTTCATAGTTCTTAGTATTTGCCTGACACCATTGTTGTGTTGGTAGTAGGTGGTGAATTAATATGATCTTCCTGTTGAGCCCACCGTTCTTCCAAAACTGTTGTTCAGTTTAGTGCTGGTAGCCAAAAAAAAAATTTAGGTTCTAGTTTTCCAGTTGAGGTGCATGACATGGTTTAGTTTAGTGCTAGTAGCCCAAAACGATGCCAACTTTAGGAACTGAATCAGTTAAAATGTTTGTGTCAATAGATAAAAAGACATTACTAAGCATAGGTGTAGCAAGGCAACACTTGTGCGCATGTTTCGAACTCATGAAACTCAGGCACAGATTTGCGATGAACTCATGAAAAAGTAGTGAAATTCTTTACTGAGTGCATAAGATATTTCTGAACTCATGAAAAGGTTTAATGGCTGTGTGTTTACTGACAACCAAATTTTGTTTGGTTTGCTTACTCCATTATCTTTTTCTGAAACTTGTATGCATATTATTTCAAAAGAATACTAAGACAAAATGGAATTTCCTATTGTGTAGCATTCAGAAATATCGTAATGGATACTAGACAGAAAATTCAAGAAGCAATAAACAGTTTCAATGAGAAGAGGAAGCAGTCAGATGCATTGATGGTTGAAAGCACTTCAAAAAATAAGGTTTGCTTCAGCTGTTATTCCCTATTGTGAGAAGATAAAACTGAATGAATCAGGATGTTTGTTCATTACAATGATTATTTCTTAACCAAATTGTTTTTAATCTGGTGCAGAGGTGTAAAAGCTCGGCAGAAGCATGTCCAGTGAATTTCACCGACACTTCCAAATGTGCAATACTTAACTCGCCGATAGCTGTGGTATTCACTGACACCTATTTATATGTTTGACTTATCTGTACTTGTACACTTTCTCTGCCTGTTGTAGAATGTGGGAGGCAAGAACCAAGTATGTACCAGCTTACTTCAAGAGAAGTTTCTATCCCTTCACTCGCACAACTGCAAGAAGTGAGAGTTTCAACTCTAACTTCAAGGAGTATGTCATGAGAAAAGATACAATTGAGACTTTTCTGAAACAGTATGTGATATTCCAGGAGAAATTCAGGAGCAGGAAAATGAAGACCGGTTTCAGTCCATCCTAAAAACTCCTGCATTTTGGGGTCATAACCCAATAGAGAGGCATGCAGGCAAAATATACACAAGGGGCATCTACTTGAAGTTTGTTGCTGAGATGGTTAACTCGACAGCATTCAGTGTTCATGAAGTGGTGAAAGATCATATATATGAATTGAAGAAATTAATCAACTATGATCGCCCTGAGTACAGAAGGAACCTCTTCACTGTTGTTGTTGATCGGAAGAACCTCACATTTGAATGTGAGGGTGGAAAATATGAGAAAGATGGGATATTGTGCTGCCACATCTTGAGGTTGTTCACCTAGTTTGATGTTGTAAACATTCCAGGGCACTACATAATGGCGCGGTGGACCTCTGACTTTAGAGAAAAGGAGTTGCTGAAGCACAAAAAAGATACCATGGCCATGGAAGGATCAAATACAGCACAGAATGCTTTACGGCATGCTGCGATTATTGATTGTGTTAATGATGTTTGTGTTGACATAAGCAGAGATGGTACCAAGAGTGATCTGTTTGTTGAAGAAGTACTCAAGATTCATAAAAAGCTGATGGACCCTGATTCAGAGCTTAATCAGAAGAAGTGTGATACTATTGTCCTGAAAGATCCACCTGTGATTAAGAAGAAGTCAGCAAAAACTGCTGCTACTGAAGAAGTAGCTGAAGAAGAATCAAATAATGTGGATGTTTGGATAAATGAAGATGGAACTATCTCACAACCTGTGGAAGTTGAAGGGAAGAGGAATAAAGCTAAAGCACCAAGAAAGAAGAAACAGCAACACGACCATCAAGGAGGTGCAGCTAGCTCAAGTTTGCAAGGCCCTCCAGTTTCTGCAGCCAAGTCAGTTAACAAAGGGAGTAGATTGAAGCCTCAGTCTGAGAAGAATTCCAGGAAAAACAAGAATGGGAAGAAAAAGGGAAATTAGTTGATAGTTAATAATGCATTTTGAAAAAAATTAGATGTTCTATGCATACCTTGTCTTAGTTATTACTCACTGTTTCCGTTTACCTGAGAGGGTAGAACTCTACATAATTTGCATGGAAATATTCTTACCTATACAAATTCATGATTCTATTTTGATGTATCAGTGAGCAAAATGATGGTTATATTTGTCCCTCTAACTTAAACTGAAACTGTGGATTGAGATGTGTGGAAATTAGTTGATAGTGAAAAAATAGATTATATAACTGAGATGTTAATTGATTGTTGTGGGTTACATTTTATTATTGAGAAATAAAAGTTTTTGAAAATTAAAAAATAATTTTGAACGATTTGAAAAGTGAACTTAGAAATGATGCGGAAGAACATATTCTTGAACAAAAAAGTGCATTAACGAAACTATTTATGAACTATTTCAAAAAAGAGACCAGAAAAAGGTTGTTTGAACGAAACCTATCTTTGAACGATTTTAAAAATGAACAGAAAAAACCAAGTGAACGATTTTTAAAAAAGAGAACAAAAATCGATGGTGACGAAAATTTAATTTTGAACGATATTAAATAGTGAACAGGAAAAGCCTAGCTGAACGAAACCTATTTTTGAACAAAAAGTTTTTTGAACGGTTTTAGTCTTGAACGATTTTTTTGAAACCCATTGAACAAAAAGTTTTTGAATGGTTTTATTCTTGAACGATTTTTAGAAACCCCATTGAATGAATATGGTCGTTGAACGAATTTTACTCTTGAATATTTTTTGGAAACCCCATTGAACGAAATATGGTCGTTGAATGAATTTTACTCTTGAACGGTTTTGGAAACCCCATTGAACGAGATACGGTTGTTGAACAAATTTTAGTCTTAAACGATTTTTTTGAAACCCATTGAACGAATATGGTCGTTGCACGAATTTAACTCTTGAAAGGTTTTTTGGAAACCCATTGAACGAAATATGGTCGTTGAACGAATTTTAGTCATGAACGATTTTTTTTAAACCCATTGAACGAATATGGTCGTTGAATGAATTTTAGTCTTGAACGATTTTTGGAAAGAACAAATTTTAGTCTTGGACGATTTTTTGAAAACCCCATTGAACGAATATAGTCGTTGAACGAATTTTACTCTTGAACATTTTTTTTGAAAACCCCATTGAACGAAATATGGTCGTTGAAAGAATTTTATTCTTGAAGCAGTCGCATAACGCTACGCGCGGGGGAGGGGGGGGGGGGTGTGCGAGGCCTGGTTATCATCGACCAGGTCGATAAATAGGAAATGCCATGTAAACCCCTCCATTCCATTCCATACCCTAGCCGGCCGCCCTGTCATAGCCCAACGCACTCCCAACTCCAAGATTAGAACCGGGCCGGGCCAACCCATAGCCCATGCATTCCCAACCAAGAGCCCAAAATCTAAGCAGCATCTACCAAAGATCCCAAGCCACTACCCCACATTAATATCGAGGGTGAGTTTTAAATTCAGGGATCACCAGCCTAGTAGGATTTCTTTCTTCCTATAATAAAAATACCGTTGCCGTTCACACTCATCCGTCCACAACCCACCGCCGTCGATCTTGTCCGTGGACGGCCAGGATTCCTCCACGCCGACAGGGCTTGCCCGTGGGCTGGGCTCGCTTCCCCCAGAGAAACAAAGAGAGAAACAAAAGACACAGCCACCCCGAAAACCGCCGCAACCCACCCCGCATCCTCCTCCACCTCCTCCTCCACCTCGAGCCACGCGACGCAACCAGGCTAGCGGCGGCAGCGAACGGGAGGAGCCAGGCAGGCGGCCCACCTCCTCCACCGCCGCCGATCGCCGATCGGTGCGCCGGGCCGCTAGAGGAAGGCAGGAAGGGAGACGATCGGGAGGGGCCGCTGGCCGGACGCGCTGTTCTTTGTCCGTACGTTTCTTGTTTTCCTGGCTTCTCTTGATTTTGTACTAGCGGATGGTGTGGTAGGGGTCGATGGGGTGCTGGTGACGGGCTGGGTTCGTGGAGCAGATGGGGGGATGGCCGGCTGTGGGGTTCGATTTCTTGCGGGGCGCTGAGATCTGCGGGGGCGGATCTGGAGACGGCAATTTCTCGGGGGTTCGCGGGCGGATTGCTCGGAATTTCGCCGATTCGTGGTCGGAGTAGGCTTTGGGAAGCATTCCGTCGTATAAAAATCGGATCTTTCGCATGGGTAGACAGGATAAGGTACTCCAGTCTAGTTTGTTCATGGGTTTGCTTGTAGAAGACCGTCGATTGTGCCTGGCCTGCAATCTTGGTCCGCATGGAACCCTGCCATGGAACATGCACGGAGTTTTGGGACAAGCCCATCCTCTTAGAGGCTCACAAACATTAATAACTGCTCCAAATTATTAGTTTTTTCGATTTGAATTTGTTTACCTTATTATGTCTGCCATGTGATTGCATTTCAGACTGAGACTAATTGACTCTTGTTACTCTTTTCTTGGCTGAAGCTAGGTAGGCGGTTCCGTGGCACTACCCAGCAGGCTGCCGGATTCTGCAAGGGTTTCCACCATTTGTCTCGATAATTCAGTTGCTGCTCTTAGCACTTGAGGTATGTATGCTATCTACAATCCTACATGGCTCCTTTTCGGTTGTAATGGCGATGTATTTCGAGGGTTCTGATTTATGCTATCTACAATCCCATCCCGTTAGAGGCTGAAGAACATTCATCAAAACTGCTTCCAAATGATTAGAATTTTCTATTTGAATTGTTTACCTTATTTTGGCTGTTATGTGATTCGTATTTAAGTATTGACTCGTTCTACTCTTTTCTTGCCTAAAAGGCAGCGAGGTGGTTCTGTAGCATTACCCAGCCGGCTGCCGGATTCTGCAAGGGTGTCCACCATTTGTCTCAATAATTCTATTGTTGCTCTTGACACTTGAGGTATGTATGCTATCTACAATCCCACATTTCTCCTTTTTGGTTGTATTTGCTGAGGCGTTGATTTATTGTGTTTCCTGGAGTATAATGGCGACGCTTGATTTATAGAAACATGACGTTGATGTACTTATGCAAACAGGCTTTGTCCGTACGTTTATTGTTTCCTTGCTTCTCTTGATTTTGGTTTAGCGGATGGTGTGCTAGGGGTTGATTGGGTGCTGGTGACGGACTGGGTTCTTGGAGCAGATGGGTGGGTGGGGGGGGGGGGGGGGGGGGATGGTCGATTTGAGGGGGAGGCTTGCGGGGTGCTGAGATCTGCAGGGGGGGGGGGGGGGGGGGATCTGGAGGCCGCAATTTCTCAGGGGTTTACGGGCGGATTGGTCGGAATTTCGCCGATTTGTTGTCGAAGTAGGTTTTGGGAAGCATTCCGTCGTAAAAAAACAGATCTTTCTCATGGGTACACAGGATAAGGTGCTCCAGTCTAGTTTGTTCATGGGTTTGCTTGTAGAAGACCATCGATTGTGCCTACTCTGCAATCCTGGTCGGCATTGAACCCTGCCATGGAACATGCACGGAATTTTGGGACAAGCCCATCCTCTTAGAGGCTCACAAACATTAATAACTGCTCCAAATGATTAGATTTTTCTATTTGAATTTGTTTACCCTATTACGTCTGCTATGTGATTGCATTTCAGACAGAGACTAATTGACTCTTGCTACTCTTTTATTGGCTGAAGCTACGTAGGCGGTTCCGTGGCATTACCCAGCACGCTGCGGATTCTGCAAGGGTTTCCACCATTTGTCTCGATAGTTCTATTGTTGCTGCTCTTAGCACTTGAGGTGTGTATGCTATCCACAATCTACATTGCTCCTTTTTGGTTGTATTGGCGATGTATTTCGAGGGCTGCTGCTTTATGCTATCTACAGCTCAAGAATATTCATCAAAACTGCTTCCAAATGATTAGCATTTTCTATTTGAATTGTTTTACCTTATTATGTCTGTTATATGATTCACATTTCAGTCATAGACTGATTGACTCGTTCTACTCTTCTCTTGCCTAAAAGGTAGCGAGGCGGTTCCGTAGCATTACCCAGCCGGCTGCCGGATTCTGCAAGGGTTTCCACCATTTGTCTCAGTAATTCAGTTGCCGCTCTTAGTACTTGAGGTATGTGTGCTGCCTACAATCCGACATTGCTCCTTTTGGTTGTATATGGCGAGGCGTTGATTTATTGTGTTTCGTGGAGTATAATGGTGACGCTTGATTTATAGAAACATGGCCTTTTTTTATAACGTCGATGTACTTATGCAAAATGTCTTTTCATATTTCCTATGCTGAAACCATATGTTTGCTATAAGACCAGTAAAACCTAAATTAAAGGTTTGTACTTTTATCCGGATTCAACATACACTAAAACATGAGTTTAGTCCTACTTAATTCAATATTTTATTTTGTATGACATGTCCCTTAGCAATCTAAGCAAATGCAATCACACTGCATATTTCGTTGCTCCTTTGTTCCAAACGCTGTAAAGCTAACCTTGATGATGTGGGTGCCTTGCACACTGCATACTTCATGTATATGCTTCAGTAATTCCCATCAAAGTAGGTGTAGACGTAGAATCTGAATATAGTTTTGTTAGTGCTGTTCTGTTATTTCTACACTTGCTATTTGCTGTGTGCAATAGCAACACTGATTGCTTACTGTCGTTTCTTTTGTTATATCTGCCAGGATTATCTACTTCAAGTTGTAAAGTTTGCATTTTAGCGGTCGATTGTTTAGTCTACTGAAATCATTTGAGCACCTCCTCAAGTTACCAGGGAACACAGGCTTTGATGCAACATAACAGGATCACTATGCTGTCTTCCTCGGAAACATGCCACCTTGGTTCTAGTTCCAACAGCCAGGTCATGGATCAGCAGAGTTTACTTGCCAGCAACCCCACTGTTGATGAACATAACTTACTCCCCGACACCCTAGAGAGCGATAACTACCCGCATTATGTGCTCAATAGTCAGGAGGTAGGAATGCCGAGTGGAGGCATGATTGGTCAGCAAAATACAAGCTTGCGTTTATGGGATTCAGCTGGATCTAGCTCCATGGGCTTCCTGGGCGATCATGATAGCCTTTTACAGGCAAAAAGGGATCATTTTGCCCCTTCTTTGTCTATAGGCGGTCCTTTAATTATCGAAGGGAGAAGACGTGAAAGCAGTAGTTCGATGCTCTCACACTTAAACATAGACCTGAACCTTAATCAGGCTGATCAATTTGAGACCGGGAGTGTTGATATGGTTCAGAGTAATGGACAATCTGGAACGAGTGCTTTTCGTCTGAACAGAGATCTTTCCACCACTGAGCATGTTCTTCGCCGTGAAACTTCTCCCGGTGTTATAAGAAGTTCTTCGCATATTGGGAACCTTTTTGATGATACAGAAGGCCAAGAAACCGGTGGAAGTTCTTCCCATACCGTGAACCATTTTCGTTCATCCATCAAGAGAAAGAATATTGCTGGAAGTCTTGCAGAGTCTTCTGCCAATGGGAGTTCACGTAATCGTCGGATGCTGCTATCTTCGCCGTCCAGTCCTGAAAGTACTGATAGTTTAAGTATGCCGACCTCTACAAACTATGGTTTTACATTCCCTCCCATAGAACAGTTGAACCAGAATACTGCAGATACCTCTGCAGATGCCATCTTTCCTGGTCCTTATACACTATCTGGTCATCTACATGAAAGTGAAAGATTCCTGAGAAATACACGGATGAGAGTAAGTGCAAATGAGTATGATGAATCACTTCCTAGTCTCCTGCATGAGGGAGGTTTCAGGCGTTCAGCTCGTCAGCCTGCACAGCAACAGTCTTCTTTTACTCCAGTGCAACCTAGAGCAATGAGTTCTTCAGCAAGGTTGCATAGCCGTCCTCATGTACCTGCTGTTGCTCAGTTCTCGCAAAGTTTGTACCAACCTCCATCAGATGGTAATTTTGGTTCAAGAATAGGGAGTTCTTCCAGTTCTGCTGATCCAATAAATCTGAGATCTGCTTCACAAGATCTCCATGACTCTTTCTTGCTAGGTCCGTCGATGTTTACTGCTGACTCAACGAACTTGCTATCTGCACCCGGAAGCAGAAGCAACCAGCAAAATTCGAGCTCCAGTTCCACACTTCGAGCTGCTGCAAATGTAGAACTCCAACAGGTTCCTGGGTTCAATGTACCTCAGCCAAGTTCAGCGGCAAGAGGTTCAACTGATATACCCAGGAGAACCTCTCTTGCTGCTAGTGTTTCGAATTCCAGAAGTTCAAGCATTGGATTTCAGCATCGCGGGCTTTCGCCTTCATCGCACGAGAGCCATCAACCAGGATCGAGCTCTCGTGCAAGTCCGCAACACTACTCTAGGGCAGTTCCTCCCTCTATTGATAGACAAAATTCAAGTTACATGGACCTTCATTCTTTCATGCAGAGCATAGCTGCTTCAAGAGATGGAAGCAGGTCCGTCTCAGAGGTATGCATACCTAGAGTTATCCCATCTAGTTCTTCTGTTAGGTCTTGCCAGTTGCTGATAGGGTACATAAATAGTTTCATATTTTTCTGAGACGATCCTTTGCTGCAAGTCTCATTTGTCTTTCTCTGGTTCGTTGACTTGTTTACTAAATATCTCAAAGTGGCTATTATTATTATTATCTGCTGAATAATGACTCGCATTAAAATCCATTTTATCATGTGAAATTATGTCTTCATGCCTTGTAAATTGCACTTGAATGATTAGTTATTTCTCATCTTGGCAATGTCCTTACCCCTTTAATGATATTAACGCTGCTAAACATTTCCGTTATTGTTTTATCAATCTAAATTTAATGCTACTTGCTCTATGATGTATGTCAAATATTTCCCACCATAGATGTGTTTTGCAATTGCAACTGGTAGATTTTTCTTACCCGCTCTGGTTAGGTAGGAGCAAATCAGCTGTACCTTAGGTATGTCTGAGCTGATGCCAAGATGACTTCATATATCTCTGAATTCAGCATTTTCCAGCAATGTAGTAGATTAATTACTTAATTTTTTATGTTTGTAATTAATGTTCATATTTTTATATTCTTGTACAGATTCGCAATGTGTTCGAACAACTTCGTCAGGGTAGAGCTGCTGCCAGACTGGAGGTGAGAGTGATTTCTTTTGTACTCCCTGCTACATTTTAGACAATTGTTTACTTTCTTCTTGGTCGGGTGTCGTGTTTAGTTCTCTCTTCCGTGACAACAATTTTAGAAATGTGATTTTTCTCTAGATGTTGTACCGTAAGTGTGTGAACTTTGCTAAGCAACTACGAAGTCCTAAGTTCTAACTAGGTAGTGCCGCACATTTTTTTAACAAGACCGCACAAATTGTCCTGATCCAAGTAATAATTTCAATCAGATAGGGAACATTCCTAGTTACTGGTTGTCGCTTAACAGTATTGACATTGAATTTCAAATTGTAAATCTCCTGTGCCAGCTATTATGGTTCAAGCTACTTAAAGTACAGTCCCAGAGCTGTTAACTTTTCTCTGTCAACTGAATATTTGGAGAAAGAAGCTGGGTTTGTGCATAACTTTTTGTTTGTATTTCTGTGTCATGTACTATAAACCCCAATGTGTATATCCTGGCTTTCAACACAAGTATCCTATTTTAAGCTACACAACTGTATCCTTCCACCATGAATATTTTTTTTAAAGGTGAAAGACTGGTGGACTGTAATTAAAGATTTAAATCCTTGCATAATTTTCATAATTTCAAGTGTACCGAGCCATGTCAGGTGATGTATATATGTTACTATTTATCGGTTATTGGAATAGCAATATAATTATGGTATTGATTTTTGGACAGGAGTTTCTTGCTGATCGCTCACTTATCAGGAGAGCCAGTTTGATCGATAGGCATCGTGAGATGCGGCTTGATGTGGATAATATGTCATATGAGGTAATGAGCTAGCAGCAGCACCTCCCCCATCTGTTATCTCTCCACCGAAGATCCTATCACAGACTGAATTTGTCTTAAGTATGCCTATGCCAAGCTTTTTTCACTTAAGCTTAGTGCTTTCCTTTTCTTAAAAATGACACGCCATGGAAAAAATATTTGAGGATACAATATAACTTGGAATGAACCTGGCTTGACTTGTTCCTTGGAACTAGCGATAAGGACGAAAACTAACAATATGGAAATCTTTAGATTTTTCTCATGGGAATTTGAATGGGTGAATAGCCATTCCAGGTGGGAACCATTATTCAATTATGTGTTTTAAATCTGACAACCAGTGCTGTACCTGTCAAGGCCCTGGGCTTTTCTAGTTTGTCACTGATGCCTGTATATATGCATGGAACTGGTGCTGAGTGGTCCATTGTAGCTAGTGCATGACACGGAAGTGTGGTTTAGGTGCTACCAATTGTAGTGGCATGTGGTTGAATCTGTGTTTCATTACTGCGATTTGCCATGTTTGTCCAGGAATTGTTGGCACTTGGTGAACGCATAGGGCATGTAAACACCGGGCTCAGCGAGGAGAAAATAATGAGTGGCTTGAAGCAGTGGAAGTATCTGCACATACGGCTGGAGGAACCTCCGACAACAGGTGTTGAACCATGCTGTATTTGCCAGGTAATTAAAAAGATTGTGTTTTCTTTGCTTGATTATGGTGGAAGTATTGTTCCAATTGCTGAGTGGACTCCAAGTGCACCTTGGGCATACTAAGCGGTTTACTGAGTACACCTTGGGTTTCGCAGGAGGACTATGCTGATGGCGAGGACATGGGCAGAGTGGAGTGCGGGCATTACTTCCACACCGCGTGCATCAAGCAATGGCTGGTCATCAAGAACACGTGCCCAATTTGTAAAAAAGCAGCGCTGGGCACCTAAGCAAACCGCATGCAAGCTGCTATCGCTCCTGCGGAAATCCGCAGGCTCCCCCATTCCCTCATTAGACCGAGCGGTTGGTTATATAAGCAGCAAGCATGCTACACCATGTTTCCTCCCGAGGCGCAACGCGGCGGGGCAGACAAGGTGGGAATTATACCTATATAGGCTGGTGGTGGTACCACATGGTGCCTTGTTACCGGATTGGAAAGAAAGCCAATGCAATGGCTGTAGTACACCTGGAGCTGGTTTTGCTTTTGTTCAAACCTCTACCTAGACTTGGTACTCGAGATTTATTTAATGCCATTCCATTTTAACCCCGGGCATGTGTCCTGATCTCTGTGGGTGATACTAATCTCATTCCCCTCTGGTTGTCGGCTGTGATTTGGATAGACAGTTTGCGAGATTTCTTCCACCCATGTTGCCCATTGAATTTGAAGCTAACATGTCGGGATAGTAGAATGTACTCCCTCCGTTTCACAATATAAGATGTTTTAACATAGACAGTAAACATGTCTAGATACATGTGTACACATATAAATGTGTAAAAAGGCTAAAACATCTTATATTGTGGAACGGAGGGAGTAGCAGCGATCTATTTCTTATGTTTGATTCATGAATGTGTGCATCACCTGCGTTAACCTCGATAGTTGGCATGTCAGGTAAGGGCCTTATGCGTCAATTTTGAAGCAATCTCATGGGTTTCTGTAGCATCAATTGCGTGGCTGAAACACCTTGTTGTTCGGAAGCCTGGAATATCTCGCCGATCAAGTCGGCACATGCGCCTGCATGATTTGGTGCCTGGCCAGTTGGAGGAGGTTTCACCTCCCCTGTCGCCTGTTGTCGCCGGGTTCTAGGATCTTCAAGTTCCTGCGACATGTCCTCATCTTCAGCTTCGACGACTCCAGCAGTGGGTCGTGGCTAGGTTCCATTGGGAAGCATTGGTTTTCGTGGTGATCCGGCAGGAGCTGCTACTCTCTATTCTATTCTTCAGTCCCATCTTCAGTTAAGATGTGCTCTATTTCAGTAAAGTGAACGACGTAGGACGAAGGTCCAACGGTGGAAGATGAAGTCGTGGATAGTCCATGTACATGCCCCACACTGAGGAAGGTCAGGGCATACTTGTCTTGCTGCGTTTTCGTCCGGCATGAGTGTTGGGTCGTGGCAACAGCGTAGGATGCACGCTGCATCAGTACTCAAATATTAATATTTTGAAATCCGAAGTTACAACTATATCATGAAAGTACAAAACAAATTTTGTTAAAACCTATTAATATGGGATCTACTTTTGAAATTTTGACGCGAGTAACGCAACGCTGATAACCATTCATAATTTGGACTAACAATTCAAAAGATTGTTCATTTTAAAGTTGGTTTACAAAAATAATAGGACATTGCAGCACTCTCATCTCTCCCATCCCCACTTTTCTTCTCACTGCAACACTTGGCGAAAGAGAGGACATTTTATGAGCATATACAACTGCGAGCAAACATATGTGAAGCCGAGCTTACAGAACACATGGGCCATGTGATGCTGCGATGTTATTTGTACATACATGATTTGCGTGATTGCGTCACAAGTATGTATTCTCCCTTTCCAACAAGAATCTAGCATATATTAACCACACGGTACATGATAACATACAATTTTCTTACTTCATTATCTCAGGTCCATGCTAAGTAACTAGTGATCTTCTCCTGTAAGTAACCATCACTTTTCCTCTAGGCCCTGGCAATATTCTCTCATGCTCTTGCTCGGGGAATGGAGTGATCAACTTGAGCTCGAAGTTCCTCAGCAAATAGCTCCATATCACCTTGATTTGCATGAAAGCGTAATTCTCTCCCAAGCAAGAGTACCTCCCGGCACCAAACGATAAGTCCGATAACTTGCCGCCCGCTTTGTCCTCCTGTCTTCCAGGACCAAACCGGAACGGATCATACACATCAGGGTTCTTATAGATGTAAGGCAGCTTGTTGCTAAGGGCAACGGAGCACACTAATGCGTGGCCTTTGGGGATCTCATAATCCATGCCTTCTCTAGTTTCAACGGCGAAGCTCTTGTGCGTGATTGTCGGATTAGCAATGGTGTTGGAGAATAGAGCCTTAGTGCCTCTCTGATGCAGCAATGCAAGGTGCCCATCTTTGACAAGATGGTGTAGTCTACGAATTCCCCGCTTTGCTCAATGATTTGCTTCTGCTCTTCCACTGCAGCTTCCAAGTGCTTCTCATGGGTCAGCAAGCAAGCTCCCGTCCAAGTGCTGGTACTCAAGCTCGTGTGCTGCCCGGCGAACAGGATTCCGATGAGTAGTCCGACAATCTCGCTATCGGTCATGGATCGACCGTCGCTGTATTTTGCGTTGATGAAGCTTTGCAGCACATCACCTTCTTCCTTGTCGTAATCGCCGGCTCGTGCTGAACTGATTTTTCTACGTGACCTGACTATGTCTCCGAGTATTTCTCTTAGCGCTTTAGATCAACCGTGCCATGTTGCTCCCAATTAGCAAAGTATCCCTACATACAAAAATAATAAATATATAAGTGTAAACAAAAGATACTAACAACCTATAATGGTAAAGCGACAGGCCGGGGTAACTAAATATGTCATAACAATCAAAATCAATTAAAACGAAGGAGCTTGGCATCTATAATCCAGGTTGTGCGCATGTAAATGAAGCAGGAGATATCTACCGTATCATCTACTCCCTCCGTTCGGAAAAAGATGTCACAAAAATGAACTCGAACGGAGGGAGTAAGAAACAAGTGGGTTGTCTAAGGAGGGGTAAAAGTAAACACACACACACATGTAGGAATTTGTGTCTTGAAACATTTTATTTGTACACTACATTCTCCGGAATTAAATTTCATGTAGAAGTATCATGGAAATAACAGGCAACTAATGATGTGGAATTGTACTTAAGGAAATATACTTAAGGAAGCCGGTACGTCTATACTGGAATACAGTGTATGTGAATATGCTGGAATTATACCCGGGACAGTATAGAGTGGAAAGCCAGGTTGTTCATATGTTGGATATATGAATTGATTAAAGCCTGCGAATTTGAATTATTCAAATTCGGCACGTGACTCACACACGTGTGCTCGTGGGACTAATTGCAGATTGAAACTCTTAGATGGTTACTGATGATCATGGTTGGTTTGGTTAACCTGGAGTTTCTGGAATAAATATCTGCGGAATTACGGTTTAAATAAAATCAGAATTAGCACTATATAAAGGTCCCTAACCCCTATCCTCAAATTGATCATTGTGAGCGGCACCACGGAAAAGGGTCGAGGAATAGGGGTTAGACCGAATACGTACATTGGTATCAGAGCCGAGTTCGTGCGGCGCCGGAAGTCTAATCCGCTGCGAAATCCACGTCGCCGCCGATCAAGCGCGTTCTGATCTCTGCCATGTCGCGGTCGTCGCCCGGTTCCGTCTGCTCTTCTGATCGCATGCTCTCGCTGGTGCTGCGTTAATCGCCGTGGTTCCTGACGCCAAAAGCTTGCACGTGAATCGAGGGGCGTCAAATTCCGACGGCCACGCAAGCAATCGTTCCAGTGTTTTTTGTTTTTGTTTTTTGTTTTCGTGCACGCAGGGGGACGGGGAAACTAGCAGGCGAAGTGGTGATGATCTGATCTCACGGATCAATTAGCAAGCTGGACAGATTTGCTAGCGAGGTTTCAAGTCGCTGGAAATTTTCCATCACGGCGAAGGAAGGAAATTGAAATTGTTTCGCACGACATCGAGCAGGGTACTCTCGATTTCCGCTCTGCCGGTTCCGGCATGCACAAGTCGCTCGTGCCAAATGCCTATTGCAGACGGATCGATGGATTTTGTACTAGTGCTTTTTTGGATCACTTGGTACTTGAAGCAAGTCACATGGATCCTGGAAATCAAGGAGCAAGCCAGCTTACGTACGGGATTAAGGAATATTTAGATTTAGATTGTTACTTCGAGGAAAGCTTGGAAGGCAACGCACAAGCTCAATTCTTACGCCCGGAACGAGGAAAGCAGAAGACAAGACTTGTCATATCGGTAACACTTTCACCGATCAGTATTTTCTTTGAGTTATTTTTTTAATAAGCTAATGCAGAAAGATGGTTTTAATCGTACGGTTTGGAAAGGAATTTTCATATTTGTTTTCTACTGAGAACATACATTATGTCACTGATATGTCTAAACCGAAAAACCAAAGAGAAAAGAAAATTATGGAATTTGGACTAAGGAAAACTGAATAGTTCACATAGGTATGTCAATATTTGATTCTTTAGCTTTTGAAAATAAGAGTGTACAGGTTATGTGGAATATTATGTGTAACCTGGAAAAGTTTTTTTTTTAATTGCTTATCTTTTACTGGGCATTATTTGGTTCCGGAGGAATTGGAACATACTCCAATGGAAGAATAGATAGACTGCATGGACATAGCTTTGCTGAACGGATTACGTGGAAAATAATACGTAACCTGGAAAGGATTTTAGAAATATGTCTCTCATTGGACATCACTCGTTTTTTGGAGGAAATTGGAATGCACTATCAGGGAGAGGAATTAAACTCTTTGCTGGATGTGTTATTTTTAATGATTTCTTAATTGCTACGGTGTAAACTTTGTCACCGGAATATATGGGTACTTGTTAGAATACTCTGAAAGTTCTCGGAGTACTTAATAATTTCACTGGAGTTTTCTGTCGTAACGACAAGGAGAAGGCATCAAGCTTTATTTATATTGAACATCTGATCTTCACTTAAGGAAGATGGACAACGCTCTAAGGGCGGAAATTTGATCTTCGCTTAAGGTATGTCCAATTTATTGTTTTGTACAAATATTTGTTTATCACCACTTTTCCATATAGTTGGATTCTAGACTTAGCATGTACGTCATAATTTGATGGAATACAATAGAAAATCTATTGACATGTGAACAATTCCAAAGGAAAAATAATTGTGCTTAATTAGTCACTAATGATAAATTATATATACTTTGGAATTGAAAATTATGTAATCGAACTCTGTTTATGGATGAACTTTCTTTTTGTCACTTACGATGAGAAGGAATTTAAATTTACACTTCTCTATCGGAATTTGTTGATTATGTATGCTATGTGGAAAAGGAAGAGTGAAATTATTGCTCAATGGAATAGGGAGGAATACTGATAATAGGAACACATGCTCAGAATTTATTATTGATGTTATTTACGACTTAGTCATACTGTACAAACATAATTACGCTTGTTAATTCTGGAATTATAAACTTTAAGTGGGAGGACTATCAGTTATGGATTTCTCTTCAATGTGTCATTTGGTTTTACACTCCCATTAGAGGTTCAATTATTTTATCTCATTTACAACTTGGTCACATATCAAGGAACATAATTAGTGGATTATTAATTCTGGAATTCTAATCTTTAG
The DNA here is from genome assembly GCA_947311845.1 of Poa pratensis. Taxonomy (NCBI): domain Eukaryota; kingdom Viridiplantae; phylum Streptophyta; class Magnoliopsida; order Poales; family Poaceae; genus Poa; species Poa pratensis. The sequence continues at coordinate 45,293,464 of CAMZMU010000091.1, read as the reverse complement.
TGGGAGGATTATGATACTTTATCAACACATATTTACGGTATTTTTTGACACTCCTACTTGAGGTGATTATATTTGTTTTATTTCATGATTGCACTTGATATGGTCATTTATATCTTATACAATACAAGTCGGAAGGTTTTTGTTCTATACTGAAGTGGAAAATCAGTTCATCAAATGATTTAAAGGTTTGAAAACTGATTGGTGGGGGAAGTACACTTCAGGAATATTAACTGAAACTAATGTGATGAGCATGGAATTATTACCGCTGTCTTATATCATATACTCCGTGGCTGAATGGAGGAATACAACTATTGGTTATTCTCTTGATTATGTTGGAAAGCATTACATACTACTATTTGTTGAGTAAGTCATTATTTATCACAGTCACTGTTTATATTTTGTGAACTGGAAGGAACTATTCTATTTATATTTCGGTAGTATGGAATTGGAATGATTGTTTACTACATAGCACATCAATTTTTTTTTAAATGTACATATGCTAGTGGATCAAATGGTAATTTGTTTTGATCTGGAAATGGTAAATTGGTGGAAAGTAGGAATATGATATTTTCTCATGAAGGGTGTGTTCTAATAGTCACACCGGAATTTTGTATGTGTTAAACTCAAAGGAAGACACAAGTTAAACTCCCAACACTAACATGCTTAGAAAAAGTGGGAGGAATTATCCCAACACTAACATGCGTAGGAAAAGTGGGAGGAATTATCCCAACATTAACATGTTTAGAAAAAGTGGGAGGAATTAAATTGGACCATCATATCTTCGCTACTATTGTGTATTGTTTGAGGAAGTTACTCTATATTTTAGAGGAAAGAATATACTGAAACTTGTTGCTGATGTTAACTATGGATGGAAGCATTGCGGGAAGCAATAAACTCAATGTGGAGGAACCGCATGCCTATTGGTTGTTAATGGATTTATTTAGATGGAAGTTTAATGCAACATGCTTAGTGTAAGTTACAATTCTAAGCTTGTTGTTTAATTCTTTACACAAAGGAAATATTTATACTTTGTGGAAACTCTGGAATTTAGAGGAAGTTGTTGTTGTTTAAGTTTTACACAAAGGAAATATTTATACTTTGTGGAACCTCTGGAATTTAGAGGAATGTGTTGTTGTTTTATTCTTTACACAATGGAATTAATTATACATTGTGGAAACTCTAAAATTTAGAGGAAGTGGGAATAAAGATATGGTTTGCTAACTGATTAGGTTCATTCATGTTCTTGGAACAAGCTTCACATCAATGGTATATCAGGTCATACGGTTTTATTACTGATGGAAGATATTCATATACAAAGGTTAGTGTGAATTGTTTTTGTGTTATCATTATATGTGCTAACTATGTTCTTATTGATTTTAAAATATCACATTGATGGAAGTGAAAGCTTGGTTTGGTTCTAACTTTCTTATGAAAGGAATGTTCAAAGCTTCCTGCGTTTTGGGAGTGGAATTACATAGTGAATGTGTAATACCCTGAATTTTGAGTAGATTAAATAATTTGATTAAATTGTAAATAGCTTTTAATCAGTCTAATTTTGCTAATCTCTTGTGTTTAAATTAGATGTTAATTGGTGCATGCAATAGAAAAATAGAGGAGTTGATTGACTTGACTTGCTTGTGCATTTCTACTAGCTACTAGTACTAGTACGTTTGCAACCATACATGCATTCGATCGTAGCTTCTTTCGTCCGTGCATGCATAGACGATCCTCACCATGCTTGACGTGAGAGTTTACGTTAGAAAGGATCAGCGTGGTGGCCATGGTAGTCGGCAGATATTTCTGCATGGTGTGGTGTGTTGGCAGCACCGAGGAGCTGAGTCAGCCTTTGCTTTCTTGCGTGGAGCTGTGCATGGTGGTTAACGTATGGCTCTATGACACGTGTGAAAGAGTGAGCCAATTAGAGCAGCTCATTGCTTTCCTTAGCAGCGTTGAAGCGGCCGGCAGATATTTCTATCTAGCTTAGCGTCGAAGCCTCGTTGTTCTTCGGTGAGATATTTCCTTGACAACGGCTTATAAGTAGGGCAGCGCTCTGCTCCTCTTTTCAATCGAGCGAGAGAGTGAGCGAGACCAGTGCAAGTTAGAGAGAGGGTCGGCGATAGCATGCGTGTGTTGGGAGGATAGCCAGGAGGCGCTGCTGATTCCAGATGGGAGCCGAATCATCTGACATGGATTATCGAGAAGGATTATCCCTGCCCAACGGAGAGTGTGCTAGCATGAGATAGGCGGCGAGTGGAGCGTCTGGCGTATCATCTTGCTGGTGGTTTATTTGACTCTGGTGCTGTCGGCGTACGTGAGCTCGTGTGCCGATTGGAGCGTTCGTCGAGTATTATTTGCTAGCTACGACGTAGCTAATGGAGGCAAGCGATTCCTATCACTCTCTTTATTTTGTAGAGTATACTTTGCTGTTAAGATGATTGTTACCCAGAGTGGTACGAGCTTTGTGTTGATATAGGCATACGGGGCTAATGCGCTGGTGTCGTTACGGTGATGGATCCGTAGGAGCCACTGGTACGAACCGGGCTTAGCACGTGTATTCGACATGGAAATGAACTGAATGATTTTATAAAGAAAACTTGGTGTTACGAAGGTGAACGTATTGTACCGGTCGCAGTACAGGTATGGGACTGTCTGAGCTCTCCGTGAGGGGCGGCCCTTGAATGGAAAGTGTCGGTGATGGATCCGTAGGAGCGATCGACACGAGTAGGCCAGGGTGTCCGGTGTCCGAACGGATAAAAGAGCTCTGCTCGTTCTGGAATCCTGTGTGGTTCTGGGCGAGGCTGTCGATGTCGGAGTACCCTCTTAAGAGTGTAAAAGCGTGAATATTCACCCCTGTGATTCCCGGGTAGGGAAACTCACTTTCATGTGTGGCACCATGATTTCTAATTTGACTAAGAACTTAACCACACAAATGATTTGCTTGTATTTCGAAAACCTAGTGTATTTTACAAAGTATATGAAAGTGTATGAATTGTTTGCTGAGTATGATTTATCGTACTCACCCTTGCTTCTCCTGTTTTTGTTATGTTATCAGAGTTCGCAGCGGAAGACGTCGTATCCGAGGAGTAGGCTGGACCAGTGGGTGGGATGCGAATAGAGAACTTATTTATCTTGTAAATGTAATAATCTTGTAAAATGATTAAATGAGCTGTTGAGATCCACTGTGCTGGTTTATCCTGCTTCTCTACGCCTTGCGCGTGTATAGGCTTTTGGGTCTATAGGTGCGCGGCGGCTGTCATTCTACCGGACCGGGTCTCGGGGCGTGACAGTTAAAGTGGTATCAGAGCTCAAGGTTTTAGGTCACGTTGGGAAAAATGGGTAGATCGTTAGATAGTTTCGCGACTAACTTTTGAGGTGTTCTTTCTTGAACTAACATTCATGCATGTTTTCTTGTTTTTACATTTAGTTATATCTGCTAGATTAGTGGTATGATTGCATGACAAAATTCCTTTTGGTTTTGGTTTTTCAAAATCTTGTTTTTGAAAAAAAAATGTTTGTTTAGAGGAATTTCGGGGACGAAATTCTTTTAAGGGGGGGAGGATGTAATACCCTGAATTTTGAGTAGATTAAATAATTTGATTAAATTGTAAATAGCTTTTAATCAGTCTAATTTTGCTAATCTCTTGTGTTTAAATTAGATGTTAATTGGTGCATGCAATAGAAAAATAGAGGAGTTGATTGACTTGACTTGCTTGTGCATTTCTACTAGCTACTAGTACTAGTACGTTTGCAACCATACATGCATTCGATCGTAGCTTCTTTCGTCCGTGCATGCATAGACGATCCTCACCATGCTTGACGTGAGAGTTTACGTTAGAAAGGATCAGCGTGGTGGCCATGGTAGTCGGCAGATATTTCTGCATGGTGTGGTGTGTTGGCAGCACCGAGGAGCTGAGTCAGCCTTTGCTTTCTTGCGTGGAGCTGTGCATGGTGGTTAACGTATGGCTCTATGACACGTGTGAAAGAGTGAGCCAATTAGAGCAGCTCATTGCTTTCCTTAGCAGCGTTGAAGCGGCCGGCAGATATTTCTATCTAGCTTAGCGTCGAAGCCTCGTTGTTCTTCGGTGAGATATTTCCTTGACAACGGCTTATAAGTAGGGCAGCGCTCTGCTCCTCTTTTCAATCGAGCGAGAGAGTGAGCGAGACCAGTGCAAGTTAGAGAGAGGGTCGGCGATAGCATGCGTGTGTTGGGAGGATAGCCAGGAGGCGCTGCTGATTCCAGATGGGAGCCGAATCATCTGACATGGATTATCGAGAAGGATTATCCCTGCCCAACGGAGAGTGTGCTAGCATGAGATAGGCGGCGAGTGGAGCGTCTGGCGTATCATCTTGCTGGTGGTTTATTTGACTCTGGTGCTGTCGGCGTACGTGAGCTCGTGTGCCGATTGGAGCGTTCGTCGAGTATTATTTGCTAGCTACGACGTAGCTAATGGAGGCAAGCGATTCCTATCACTCTCTTTATTTTGTAGAGTATACTTTGCTGTTAAGATGATTGTTACCCAGAGTGGTACGAGCTTTGTGTTGATATAGGCATACGGGGCTAATGCGCTGGTGTCGTTACGGTGATGGATCCGTAGGAGCCACTGGTACGAACCGGGCTTAGCACGTGTATTCGACATGGAAATGAACTGAATGATTTTATAAAGAAAACTTGGTGTTACGAAGGTGAACGTATTGTACCGGTCGCAGTACAGGTATGGGACTGTCTGAGCTCTCCGTGAGGGGCGGCCCTTGAATGGAAAGTGTCGGTGATGGATCCGTAGGAGCGATCGACACGAGTAGGCCAGGGTGTCCGGTGTCCGAACGGATAAAAGAGCTCTGCTCGTTCTGGAATCCTGTGTGGTTCTGGGCGAGGCTGTCGATGTCGGAGTACCCCTCTTAAGAGTGTAAAAGCGTGAATATTCACCCCTGTGATTCCCGGGTAGGGAAACTCACTTTCATGTGTGGCACCATGATTTCTAATTTGACTAAGAACTTAACCACACAAATGATTTGCTTGTATTTCGAAAACCTAGTGTATTTTACAAAGTATATGAAAGTGTATGAATTGTTTGCTGAGTATGATTTATCGTACTCACCCTTGCTTCTCCTGTTTTTGTTATGTTATCAGAGTTCGCAGCGGAAGACGTCGTATCCGAGGAGTAGGCTGGACCAGTGGGTGGGATGCGAATAGAGAACTTATTTATCTTGTAAATGTAATAATCTTGTAAAATGATTAAATGAGCTGTTGAGATCCACTGTGCTGGTTTATCCTGCTTCTCTACGCCTTGCGCGTGTATAGGCTTTTGGGTCTATAGGTGCGCGGCGGCTGTCATTCTACCGGACCGGGTCTCGGGGCGTGACAGAATGTTTTGATATATTTTTCTATGGAAAACTACAAACATGTCAAATACCTTTGGTAAAGGGAATGATACTCTGTGAGGAATTATACTTTAACTCGCGAGGAAAAAGGAATAGTAATTGTCATGCCACTATTATTGTGGGACATTATTTGTGCGACCTGAACTTAGCCATTCCGCTATAATTGTTGCTTTTGATTAGCACGAAAAATGATTTGCTGGAATTATTAGCAAATGGAATATGAATCTTGGAAAGATAGCTGCAATCAAATAAAAGACTTGTTGCTCAATGCCAAGGAAACGTGGATTATTCATTTTTTGGCGATCTCAACATTCAACCGCGTGGATATATTGACGCTACTTTCGAAAAGAGGATCTCGCTAAAAGGTAATTTTGTTTTATGTTTTATGTTAATATCTACTTTTGTAGGTCTTTATGGCGTACAAAGGAAACATGATTTAGATACTCGTTATTTACGAAATATGAATACTTCAATGCATCTCAAGCATTGAAGGAAGGTCTATGGTTAAGGAATTTTCTTCGTAAACTTAAGGTCGCGGAAAGACGCATCATAACCTGTTACTTTGTGATAATTTGAGTGCTAAAGTCACAAAGTTTATATGCAACATGAATACACTGAAGGAAGGAATTATTTTATAACCATGCTAATTGTGTGGGAATTCACTTGTTGAAATAAAATATTTTCAGTCAAGTGGGAGATGTAGGAATTTGTGTCTTGAAACATTTTATTTGTACACTACATTCTCCGGAATTAAATTTCATGTGGAAGTATCATGGAAATAACAGGGAACTAATGATGTGGAATTGTACTTAAGGAAATATACTTAAGGAAGCCGGTACGTCTATACTGGAATACAGTGTATGTGAATATGCTGGAATTATACCCGGGGCAGTATAGAGTGGAAAGCCAGGTTGTTCATATGTTGGCTATATGAATTGATTAAAGCCTGCGAATTTGAATTATTCAAATCCGGCACGTGACTCACACACGTGTGCTCGTGGGACTAATTGCAGATTGAAACTTCTAGATGGTTACTGATGATCGTGGTTGGTTTGGTTAACCTGGAGTTTCTGGAATAAATATCTGCGGAATTACGGTTTAAATAAAATCGGAATTAGCACTATATAAAGGTCCCTAACCCCTATCCTCAAATTGATCATTGTGAGCGGCACCACGGAAAAGGGTCGAGGAATAGGGGTTAGACCGAATACGTGCTAAACCTAACAACACACGCACACATACACACACACACGCGCACACCATTTTGGGATTTTCGGTGTACAAATTTTTAAAACAACATCTCCACATTGTATTACAAAAGTTCTAGTGACCTGTAAAGTTTGAGGGTAATTCGTTGTGCTATTTGATCGGAAAAAAAAGATGAATTTCAATGTATCTTATGCTCATATTATCTGCTACCAATTGCTATTTTTGTATAGTTCACATATATAAGTTTTCTCTCTGAATATTTTTTGAGACATAGTATACTGTTGTGCTATACCCATGATTTTTCTTTTAGATTTTTGGGCCTAGAATTTTTTTGTTCTACTAGTATCGAAAAAAATCCAGAACTTTGGGCGTGTAGGTGCATCCGTGCTCAGCTGCTACTTTCTCAAGAAAAAATTACCTCTAGTTCACGAACCATGAAAAGTACGTCTCATTCCTGGTAGCCAAGTCCATGCCGAAGAGAACTCCTGGACCGAGGACAGGCACAATGACCTTAGCTGTATCACCAAAGTCGATGTCGGACGGTGACGCTCTGAAGAAATGAGGAGTGACCTCCGGCCCAACCAAGAATGTCACCTTCAAAATTTATGATATATTCGAATATTTACGGAATTAATTATTTAGCAGTACTATATAAATTTTTCTTGAAGTTAAGATCTACCCGTCTGCATGAAAGGTATTAGTTAAGGTCACCTTCTTCAGGCCTAAAAGGTTAACTGTGAACACGCTGCCCATCTTCATGTGCAGGTCATGGATAGCAGCATGTAAACCCTTCTTGGGCGTCACAAGTGTGAGCAGAGCTGCCAATAGAGTAGCTCCACTCACCACAGGTGGCGGCCGAGTTGGTGATCTGTTGTCTTTGAGCCTAGGATGAACGGCCATGATTCTTGAGATGATCTTGGAGATAATTGTGGTGAGAAACACAAATGTTAAGGCTGCCGTGTAGATTGTCATCCGATCCATGTCGTACTGCCAAACAAAGTGTTAGTTAATAGCGAGGGCAAAAATACTTAAGTTGGATGTTGACAATTACACATATATCTATTCTATCTATTATATACATAAGCATGACGCATTAGACAAATAAAATATTGGCTAGAAATTCTACAAAAGGTAAAACCATCAGGCCATTGACTTAGTGGACCCACTTAAAGTAAGATCTAATGCCAATATTAAATACTACCATCATGTTGAACTTTCTTGTATATACTGGAAACATGTTTTCCACGGAGAAAAAACCATGTTTCTAGATATATATAAATTCGGCATACGATTTAAGGCCAATTTTAGCAAAGTTTGAGTGCCATTGACATAATAGGAGAAAATATATAAAATCAATAATGCCTCCGTTCCGGAATAGATGACGTACTAAAAAGTGTATAACACTTCTCTAACTTGGTCTATCGATATATAAACATATTTTGTTGACAATAGAAATGTCATAAAATATTTTAAACAACCTTAAAACCATATTTATATATAAAATAATGGTTATCGTTGTATGCTGGAGACTCTATCCATGTCTATTTAAAAAAAAATCGGGTAAATGAGAGGAAGAAGATCTGGATCAAGTGTCATTGTTTAGTTATCATAGATATCGGAGGCCATTGCTCATTTTGTTGTATTCAAGCCATTAAGAAATTCTCTTTTTGTTTAAGTAAAAATCATCTAAAAATGACATGGTTCTCTAAGTACCCGAACATACATATTGGTCGACCTTTTGTGTGTTTTCAACTTGGATTTTGCCATATTAATTTGTGTCAAAAATATATAGCACATACTTATTATACATTTGAAAAACTTGTGATCAACTAGACAAGAGGAAAATTAATTATAGAATTTCAAGATAGAGCCTACCTAGTACAACCATGTATGAAGAGATTTTAGTAACAAAACACTATCCGACTTTTATTCTAATACTTGTAGCAAATTCTTCAAATCATTGATCCGATTGAACATATTAATCCACCTAACTCTACGTGAGCAGTCATCTCGCTAATGCTCCTATTTACCGGAATCATTAATCCACCATAACCGTACAAGTAATAGTAAAGGGTTACAATTGCATTATAACTCCATGTATTGGTAATATGACATAGAACCTATCGTCTATCAGGGAGTCATTATTGTAATGTTTTACAAATAGTATAATAAACATCGATACAAGAATTTATTGGTTATCTGTACATACAAAAATGTTTTCCACACATGTAATATTCTTTTTTAGCTAAGTGGTGGCTATATTGACCGTAATATTTGCGTCAACAAAATTTGAAATCTATGAACTATAAATCTATTTTTAAATGCTCCCAAGCTAGTTATAAAAATAGTAGTTATAATATTCAAAGCCATGTGTGGACAGGAAGACAGCGGTGAGTCCAGTCCAACCAACTCATTACTTGTAGGCGGTGGAATTTTCCAAGTCTCTCTGCAAAGAATTCTTCCATTTTTTCTGGACTCAATCATCGCCACCCACATAGATCACTTGTACGTTAAAAAATCACACGTCAAACGTGTGCGTGGCTTGATGTTAATCTCCACAATTTAAAAAATAGTATGATGCGACTTGGACGAACGACAACTTGCAGTTTTCTCTTATCCAGTGACCTTGTTCCATCTAGTCTGTGTCCGGGAGGAAAACATCTGTTGTCTGATCAAAGCTCTGCCACCGCATGGTGGCTGGGTTTCAGGGGTTTCATGCATCTTGTCTGACAAGACCAGACTATGGACTTAGTGGTGTGGTTCCGTCCCTAGCTTGAGACTTAGATTTGACAGTTTGAAGTTGGTTTCAGTGATTGGTTTCTCTCTGTTTGCAATCCATACATGAGTGAACTTTCGGATCTTGTTGAATCGTAATGCCTGGGTTACAGTTGGGCAAGTTATTGTTGCCTTCCGAAATGTCATTTTGTAGCCCCGGCTACATGTAGCCCGGTTTTCGATTTTTTTTTTAAAATCACCATTTTAAACTTTAAAAAATTCCGAAAAAAATCCTAGATGTTGACAATGACATGTTCTACGCTTCTGCAAATTTTCAACTCGAAATAAGTTGTATTCCGGCCTGCACGAAAATGACAAATCCTGACAATTTTGGTAGATTTTGAATATGTTCACCATCCCAGATTCAGAAATTTTTCATTTTTGCACTGCATAAAGTACAAAATGTTTCGCATTTATTTTTTGCACACTGGTAGAAATCATTATCATCTACATACAAGATTATTTTCACATTTTTTAGAAACTTTAAATTGCAGATTTTGAATTTTCAAAATTTCGGACTACATGTAGCTCGGGAGAAATCACCGCACTCATGACTTGGTGGTGCAACTCAAACAGTTGGCAAACTAAGCAATGGCGGGAAGCTGAAGTATGGCCAGCAGCCATCGCTGACGCCCCCGGAGCTCTGTGCACGGCAGACTTTCTCCAGCTGGAAACGCTTGACGTCGATGGTAAACAGCTCGATATCCCTGCTATCATCGTAGCTCGACGAGAAGGGCCGCGGTGAGTCTTGGCTTACTTCAATGACCAAGCACCCGTTGGCCGCGCCGCGAATGCGGTAAGACTGGTCATGCTTTGTCGACCATGGCAGCGGGATTGTCTTCTCAAGTTGCCACAACAGCGCGCTGCTGTCGGCGTCTCGCAAGATCGCGTAGTAGTTGAGGGTGGCGTTGCCGTCGGCGTGGTAGAAGTCGTGCGCGAACACCCCGACCGCCCCGTCGGCGCCTTCCACGACGGCCACGTTCTCCTCCCAGAATCTGGACGGCGACTTGATCTCCTGGACGGTGAGCTCCATGGCGCTGGTGTCGAGCACCAGCCAACGGTTGGTGAGGCAGTCCACCCAGTAGAAGCGGCCGTGCGCGTAGTGCCGCTTGTTCCAAACGGCGTGCACGGGGCACGAGAAGAGCGACTGGCGGCTTCTCCAGACAAGGCAGTCCGGCGATGGGAGCGCCCGCCACGCCCCGTCCCGCGACGAGAAGGAGAAAGCTACCACCTTTCGTGGGCACCGCGCCGTCCAGATCACGGCGAACGGTGGCTCCTTGGCGTCGCCTGACGTGGGTGCGGGTGCGGGTGCGAGGAAGGGCTCGCACCAGCGCCGGCCGCGGAGGACGCCAAGCGGGTTGTCGGCCGTCGCGGCGAAATCCTCCGGGATGGGCGGGAGCAGAACGTAACGGCGGGACACGGGGTCGCAGACGGCGAGATCAGTGACGATGCTGTCTTTGTTGGAGGACGCGCGGTCGAGGAGGAAGCGTCCGTCGCGGTAGTCCCGGACGAGCCACCCGGCATCGGCATCGGCATCGGGCGGCCCCGGGAGGAAGGCGAAGGAGAAGTCGGCAGCTTCGGCGACGGCGCAAGCAGCCACCGCGGCCGGATGGGGCGCGCCGGCCGGGTGGAAGGTGCCTCCTGTCTTGCCGGACGCGGGGACTGAGGAGAAGACCCCGAGGAAGGGCCCGGACTCGTGAGGGTGGAGCGCGCGGTGGCGACGGAGGAAGCTCGGTGAGGAGACGAGGAGGCGGAAGGACGAGCAGGCCGCGGCGGCGCGCACGAGGGAGGAGGGGCACGGCAGGTGGAGCAGGATGTTGTCCACAACGTCGTCCGGCGTCTCCTGGAGCGGCTCCGCGACGACGGCGGCCATGAGAGCTAGCTAGCTAGCGTGGTGGTAATCTCAAAAAAAAAAGCTAGCGTGGTGGTGGTGACCGCGCGCGGGCAGAAATTTAAAGCAACAAGTTTGTGTGAGTCATGTTCTATGGTGCATGTCATTGTCGTTTGCGCCACGTCCTCGTCCACGTGTACAGTACAATTTTTATACATGTCCTTGTGTACAATTGATGTCACGATTTAGTATACTATCACACACGCCACCGAGATTCAAAGACGACCAATATGTGGTCATAAGTGTTATACCATTATTAAAACATTTTAGCTTTTGTCTAGAACTTGCTATGCATGGTGAAAGTGAAATGAACAACCTTTCATTATATATTTATAAATATGTAATTCAAATAGCATCGATTGACCTACTTAACTTCTCATTTTATCGCACCGAAAAACACAACAGCGAATGGTCAACAATCACTGTTGAAGACTGACAATATCTTCCCTAAAGACGCCGGCAGACAGAGCACATCCCATTCTAAGTCAGAACTATCAGCCAACGAATTGTACACAATAATCAAACTGAAAGACAAAGGCATCTCGGCTGTTGCTAAATTACTTTACTGTACTTCAATCAATCCACACTTACAGAAGTTTTGATAGAGAAATGTTGAGGTGCTAATGAAATTGTAGCACTGAATTATTCAACTACCAAACATGTTACTACTCCATGTCCATGAGGTAAAACACTGAAAGAGAAATGCTTATTTTAGAGGATTTCAGAGAGAGGCACTGGCCGGATGATGTCCGTTGGACACAGTAGCCATGATCGTCGACTCTTCGGCGATTAGAGTCTCCATGGTGTCGAGTCGCCACATGATTGCCTTCTTGCTGCGCGGCTCTGCTATTTTGGTGCGAGACAATGGGAATTTGACCTACTGTTTGGCGCCAAAGATACTTAAATCCCTGCAAGCTAAAATCAGTGGATATTCAGATAAATCCATGCAGCACAACATAAAATATGCCATGTAAAATTCAGATATATATATATATATATATATATATATATATATATATATATATACAACTATACCATGTAAAATATGCCATCGGATCCGCCCACTGCACCTGTTTCCGCGGTCGCCGGATGGGGATGGGGAAGAACTATTGATATTTTTTTCCACACGGTCAGAAGAAGGGGAAGCAAACCGGTATAAGGATCGCGGGTTGATTTCATACTGTTGGAGGGATTAACATGCAAAAGTATGATGACGTACCACTGTCGCTTATTCGTATTATATAGTAGAGATAGAGATAATAAGAGGAACTGCTAAGCTAAATGTAATTAACATGGTATTGTGGTATTCATCTGTATGGGGACGCCTGGCATGTGCAACTTATCAAGTAGTGTGTTTTATTTTATTTTATTGAGGAGATCGCATGGTTAGTCACATAACTTACCCGAGATGAGCAGTTTGGTCACACAACTCCAGAAAAGGAGTGTGAAAGGTCACCCGGGACAAATTTATGAGCAAACCGGTCACAATGTCGGCATGACGTGGCATGTTGACTGCTTGCTGACCAGCCGGGCCAAAGCATTTTTGAAGAGAAGCCCCTGTGGTTTCAGCACCTTAGCCCATTCCTCCTCAACTCAACTGGCCGGTTCGTCTCCCGAACAAGGCAACATGCAGGCGACGGACGAGCTCGCCGCCGACGACGCTGGCAGAGGCAGCAGCCGCGGTGGAGATCATCGTCGAGCGGATGAAGCTGACGGAATCAGCTTTCGTGGCCTCATATAGGGAAAGCATTCCAGCTGCTGGAGCTAGAGTGACTACTGCCACTACAACTGGCATGGCATTTTAAGAGGAGGGAGACCTTACAACATAGTTCAGACCTTACAACATAACTGAAACTACATCAGAATAACACATAGCACATAACGCACGATCTTCGTCAGATAACAGCAACGATACCTCGATCTTCTTCAGATAGCGGCGACAACACCTACATCAATCTCCTTCGGCCGTTTCATAGTCGTTGTGCCCACCGAAACAGATGCCGCCATCAACCACCTGAGAGGGCCACTGCCGTCGACATGACAGCCGGGGAAAGGGCAGTAGTGAGTACGTGTGGTGTTGCCTTCCTCGTCGACGTACTCATGTTGGATATCTGTGTTGATCGAGCCACGGTCCACGACCTCCGACACATGTATGAGCACATTGTGCATCAATGTCCTCTTCGATGTAGGTGAGCTCTGCGCCACAGGATTGGACGGATCATCGGATTCATAGTCAAAATTGCGAGGCACGTGCAGCTCCGGCAACTCCACAAGGTAGCTCTTCGGTATCGCGGTCGGCTGCCTCATCCACGCCTCTACCGACAAGAACCAACTGTCCACTAGGGCGACCATCTTCACCAGGTCACCGCCGAGGTGGTTGGAGAACTTCCCCACTTCGTTGGGCTTGCATGCCTCCTGCAGGAAGTGAGCACGGCAGAGTCCACCGGCGGCGAGCTCACGTCCACCTTCACGGCGCCACGGGGGACGCTGCATTGCGCCTCCAGTGCCACCACCACGTCCTTCGGCGACATAGGCGAGCGCCCCCCCTCCCCCCCCCCCCCCCCCCATGATGCCCTCGAGCGTGCGACCCTGCCACTTCGCCTCGAGCTTGTCCATCACCCTCGTGCACGTGAGCACACACCACCCTGATGACGGCCACAGCTCAGGCTCGCCGGTGCAGAAAATCTCCTCTGGAAACAAGCGACGGCCGGCCATCCTCGCGAGATCTTTGCCCGCGCTTTTGGGTGTGGAGAAAGGGGAATTGGGTATTTAGGGTTACCGTGGTCTCATTTTTTACCGGTTCAGAGTTTTGCGACTTGGTCCCTATCGAAATGAAGAAATGGTTAACAGACGCGGTAACACTCACGTGATCTTTCCGTGCCATTTTTGCCGCCAAAACGTGCCACGTCGGCACAACATACCAGCTCTGTGCCGATAGTGACCGGTTTGGTCATAAATCTGTCCTGAGCTACATTCGCGCTCCTTTTCTGGAGTTGTGTGACCAAACTGCTCATCTCGGGTAAGTTATGTGACCCCTCTATTTTATTATCCTTATTAATCAAAATACACTCGCCCCACCACATGTACATGACGCTAAATACAAAATAAAAAGGTCAGTGCCTCTTGCATTTCATCACCCGAGCTGTGGTTAACTTCACTTATGATTAAAAGAGGCTCAACTAAGCTTCAAAGGCAAGTAAATACAACTTTTCCCTTGTATGGCAACCACCCACACGGCGCTCCTGCCAGATGCCCAGATGCATCACGCCGTCCTGGTTCTCTGCAAGTTGAATCTAAACTGGTTTTGGTCGCCCAAATCTCAGTGAAAAATTACTGCTTTTGGAGGAGGGACTGGCGCAGTATACTGGTGTGGCACTGGTTAGCAGTTTTCTTAGTCCAGTCTCTTCATTTAAATGCAACTGCGATATAATCCAAGTGCCGCTTAGTATGTTCGGAGAAATTTTATGATGCTTCCAAACTATTTTATCTATTTGATCCAAGGGTCTAGATTGATTGGTGCGTACTTAAAGAATATATAGTTACCTTATAAAAGAAATAATGTTAATGGAAAGTACCAGTTGATAGTATAAAAAAAGTATTGCCACATATTTGGGAGCATGTGAAGAAAAACCAAATCTAACTTATAGTAACGTGGCCATGGATACTGGAGCAAAATTTTGTTTAAAAAAAGAACTTATATGGTGTTCATACTTCTGGTTTGCAAGGTAGTTATAAGAACTTATTTGTTTGGACTAGTAGGCACACGAAAATAATACTTGTAATATTCAAAGTCACGTGTGGACAGAAAGACGGCGGCGAGTTCAGTCCAAGTCAACTTGTAGGCGGTGGAATTTTCCAAGTCTCTCTGCAAAGAATTCTTCCATTTTTTCTGGAATCAATCATAGCCACCCACATAGATCACTTGTAAGTTGTAATAGTTGAAAAGTGACACGTCAAACGTGCGCGTGGAATAAGTACTCGCTCCGTCCAAAAATAAGTGTCTCATGTTTGCCCAAAAGTGAATGTATTTATACATGAAACCTATTCGTCCAGACCTTTATTAATTTAAGGTCGGGCACTGATGTATTTCATGTAAAACAATACTGAGAGCTAGGATACTGCCATTTCATGTAAAACAATACTGAGAGCTAGGATACTGCTTGTTAAGGTCAGTTTCAATACATGATGGTCGTTGAGCTGTCTAAAAGACATCTATAAGATTCCCCACCCCCACCCCCGCGTCGCTCCGCTTGAGCAACACGGGGGGAAACCCTAGCACCGTCGACAGCCGATCTCCTCCCCTGGCCAGCCTCCGCCGCTGCCGCCGGCCTCGCTGAGGTGGCGGCAGCCCCGGCCCCTAAAGGCGGTACGGGGAGAGCTCGCGGTGGACGCGCGGGGCAGCGTGTCGACCCTCCTCTCGCGGCGGCAGCGATGTGGCGTGACGGCGGCTAGGCCATTGAGTGCGGCACTTCAAGGGTGGCATGTTGCAAGGATACTTGTCTAAACGTCCAAACTTGTGACATGGACAAGCCCACTGTCCAAGTGGCATAGAAATTTACCAGTATTAAAAATATCTGCAGTATGTAGGTCCAAGTTAATTAATTATCTTTGGAAAGATTTAAGGCGCTCCCAAACTATTTTAGACCGTTCATTCTATTTGATCCAGTGGCTAGATTGATTATGGTGACATATTATCCCTAAGTAGGTAATAGTCACCCAATAGTACTCAATAAATATAAATAGCTCATGGAAGGAAATAATGTTTATGGAAAGTACCAATTGATACTGTAGAATTATGAGATTGGCGGAATATGTTGGATGTGTTATTGAGCCTCATGGGCCAGTATATATAGGCGTACAATGGACCGACTTGGAGTACAAGACAAGTTAGGGAATAGATGGAAATAGATCATAACTCTATCCTAGACTACCATATCGAACCGTACACGTATACTCTAACATTCCCGCAGTCGTAACGGTAGCGTCGTGAACAACTGGAACGTCGCGGACGGTCAGACTGGAGATAAGCCGAAGTAGAATCCAGGGGCTGACATCCCCCCGCAGTAGGAGAGGGAACGTCGTGGACGGTGTCGCGGCGCGGAGCTTCGACTGTAGAGGAAGCTGATGAGTGCTCAAGCGAGGTGGTAGCCCTTGTTGCCGATGTCGAGGGAGCCGAGAGCGTTAGGCGGTGCAACCTTGGTCGTGGTAGCCGTGCGAGAGGTTGCCGTGGTCGATGTCATGGTCAGGGTTGCCGGTGTCGAGGTAGACGCAGAAGAAGCCGCTTGCGCATAGTACGCGAGGAGAGTGACGGAGACGCGTCGAGGCAGTCGTCGAGGATGCCGATGCTGGGGACGACGCAGTACGAGCCGTCGAGGACGAGGTGCAGCCATTGTTTTGCCGAAACAAGGCGCACGTCGGGGACGAAGGCATACTCCGGTTTTGTCAGAACCGAGTACGCATAGAAGAAATCGGTGACGTGGTCGATGCAGTCATAGAGGAGGAAGACGATGCCGAAGACGTTGTCGAGGCCGATGTAGACGAGGCGCCGACCCGGGCTTGCCAGACCCGGGGACACGTCGGGGACGAAGGCACGCACCGGTGTTGCCAGTACCGTGCATGCGGGGGCAGGGACCACCGTGAACCATACGTCAGCGTCGGAGGGGCCAGCAGAGGAGGACTCGACGACGATTGCGGCGCCAATCAGCGGGGGGTAGAAGGTGCCGATGTCGTCCGCGGTTGTCGGAGTAGACATTGTCGGGGACGAGGATGATGACGCTGGCGACGTGGTCGTGGTGGACGAAGATGTAGAAGGCGGCGAAGGCAGCGGCGGCCGGGGGTGGCCATGCTGGACGCCTGGACAAGGGGTGGTTGGCGGGACCTGCGACGGCCTGAGGTGGCCATGCAGGTTACCTGTAGATGGCGGCGGCGTTACTCGAAGTAGGCGAGGAAGAACCTGGCGGCTTGACGAAGACCATGCGCGGACGGTGACGTTCCCACGCCGAGGGAGTCGGCGCGGCGCATACCACGTAAAAGTCGACGCGCAGGGACGACGAAGAGGACCGCGTGCCGCGGCGCTACAGCCCGAAGGGGCGACGCAGCAGCAGTGCGCGGGTCGGGGCGACGACGGGTGTCGCCAACGGCATACACGCCTGGGAAGGCGCGTTGGCTGCCGGCAACATGGACCAATGGCGGCGGCGCGGCGGCCCAAAGGGGCAACACGGCGGCAGCCTGTAGCTCGATCGGTGGTAGGCGCGTTCTCGGGGACGTGCTTGGCGGTGCAGGCGCGCGATCGGTTGATCAGACCGACGCAGCGCGGAATGCGCCATGGCGGCGACGACGACGACGCGCAGATCGGAGTCGATGGCGAAGTTGTCGATGAAGTCCCGGTCGATGACGGCGAAGACGAACCGGTGATGGAGACCTTGCAAGCGAGAGAAGCCGGCGGCGACGCGTCGAGACGCCCCGTGGACGGCGCGTCCGGCCTTGCTGCGCGGTCGGTGAAGACGAGCCGGTCAGTGCGGAGTCGGCGTCGGCGTGTCGTCCGCGATAGCCGGCTTGGAGGAGCCGAACGGTGCGAAGTCGGCGCCGGCGAGTCGGCCGCGATAGCCGGTTGTCGAGGAGGGGGCCGGTGCAGGTCGATGCCATTGTCGGAGTAGAGGCGCGAGAAGACGATGGCGGTGGTAGGCGACGCAAACCGATCTTAGATCGAAAAACCAAAAAGAAACGCCGATAAAAAAACGACCGGCGAGAGAGAAAAACCGGATCAAGAGATCGAAAAAAATGACACTCGGGCAGCCGATCAACCGATCGGCGGACGAACCCTAGATACGGGTCGCGCGGCCCCCGAGAGAGATCATGGAGATCGATCTCCCCGGGGGCGGCGCGGTGCGGAAGCGCGGCGGCGGCGGCTAGGTCAGATCGTGCCGCTCTGATACCATGTAGAATTATGAGATTGGCGGAATATGTTGGATGTGTTATTGAGCCTCATGGGCGAGTATATATAGGCGTACAATGGACCGACTTGGAGTACAAGACAAGTTAGGGAATAGATGGAAATAGATCCTAACTCTATCCTAGACTACCATATCGAACCGTACACGTATACTCTAACAGATACTATAAAGAAAATATTGCTGCATGAGAAAATAGACCCGTATTATTAGCATCTACAGTAGGTAGGTCCAAATTAATTAATTATCTTTGCAAAATGTATATTTAATTAACCTTGCATTTGTCCTACTACATTTTACATATCAGGAAAGGGTCTCCTATATATTTGCACTCTACTGTAGCAGAGTTTGACTGTAATTTGTTTATGCCTTTTCCAGCTGAACTTCAGCGGAGAAGCAGTGGGCAACTTGTCGGCAAGTAAACTGTTCTTGGTCAGCGATGAGAATCACCACTCCATACTTTAGTAGCAATCTTTCAAAGGACATTTAGTCCGTTTGTACATTTGATCCTTTCAAAGGTCAACTTCATACTCCAATCATTCTTTATGTGCCTTACTTTGTGCTAGCTTGCTCATTAATCGAAAACTGCTGTACCTTGCGCATTCTCTTATCGATGGAAGCTGCTGGCTGATCTCTCGGCACAGATAAGGCGGCCTCTGCTGAACAAGTCTCACAGAGACTTTTCCAAAACCGAAGAGTTTCCCAAAACCATAAGTTAAGTGTGACGAGTTCAAGGGTGACATACGCATGGATACTTGTCTAAACGCCCAAACCTATGACAAGGACAGGCCAACTGTCCAGGTGGCACGAAAAGTGACTAGTATTAAAAATATCTGCAGTATGTAGGTCCAAATTAATTAATTATCTTTGGAAAGATTTAAGACGCTCCCAAACTATTTTAGACCGTTCAATCTATTTCAGTGAAAAAATATGCAGTGCCACCTACATAACCGAAGAGTTCCCCAAAACCATAAATTCAGTGTGACGAGTTCAATATGCAACGCCAAAACTGAACATCGAGATTCCTTCTCAACATCCTTGACAGCTATTTTTCGAGAGCGCTTGGTGGGGATGGCTAAATACAAACTGCTAGATGAGTTGTTGCTGCTAACCTCGTCGAAACCTGACTGTCTTGGAGGGCTGATCGGTACATCAAGGTATCGTGCACGCGGTGTCCCTGGTACATGGCCTCTGAGAGAGTCTTGAGTTGCATCATCATTCCAAAGTTGGTTAGGTACCGCGCGTCCGCCTTCTGAATGATGGTCAGAAGATGCTGCAACCTCTCCACCATATTCTTCTCTCCTGATTGTGCATGTTACGAGGAGCGGTGCATGTTCATCGGGAAGGAGATGAACCTGCTAACGAGTTCACCTGTATCTGCAGACATGGCAACCTCCATGGCTAGCGAGATGACAATCGACGAGGGAATTTGGTCTCTGTGGCCTTTGCCAAACAAGTCTACAGGCAAAGTCGCCAGGAATGATTAAATCGTTGATTGCGACGAGGGGTTGGGTGACACACGGATACTTCTGTAAACGTCCAATATTGTGAGAAGAACAACCAAACTGTCCAAGCTGCATGTGAAAATTGACCCATATTTTTAATATCTGCATTAGGTAGGTCCAAATTGATCAATTATCTTTGCAAAATTTATATTTCAGTAACCTTGTGTTTGTCCTATTACGTTGTACATATCAGGAAGGGTATCCCCATATATGTGCTCTCTACTATAGCAAAGTTTGACCTTGGAATTTATATGTGCCCTATACTATATAAGTTTGACCTTGGAATATAGTTGTGCTTTTTTCCGGTTGAACTTGAGCGGAGAAGCAGTGCACAACTCGTCGGCAAGTAAACTGTTCTTGGTCAGTGATGAGAATCACCATTCCATACTTTAGTAGCAATCTTTCAAAGGGCATGTAGTTAGTTTGTTTGTACATTTGCTCCTTTCAAGGGTCGACTCCATACTCCAATCAATCCTTATGTGCCTTATGTTCAGCCAGCTCAGTCTTTAATCGAAAACTTCTGTACCTTGTGCATTCTTTTGTTGATCAGGCTTGGCATGATGCGGGAAGCTGCTGGTTGGTCTCTCGGTACAAGATAAGGCGGCCTCTTACAATCAAGTCTGACAGAGACTCTTCAGTCTTCCCAAGCTTATGACAAGGACAGGTCAACTGTCCAAGTGAAATGAAACACTGTCCAGCATTATTAAGTTGTATTATTAATCCATAGTAATAGGTAGGTCCAAACTAATTAATCATCTTTGCAAAATGTATGCTTAATTATCTTTGCAATTGTCCTACTACATTTTACATGTCAGGAACTGTACCAATCCAAAGGGTACCATAGTCCAATCCAAAGGTGGAATAACAAAATAAGCGCATTGCGTAAACACCTAAAGGGTTGGGCTAAACACATGGTAGGTCAGCTAAAAAATGAGAAGCTTCGATTGTCATCTATTATTGATAAACTAGAGGCTTTTGCGGAAGTTAAACCGCTATCAACGCAAGAGATTGAACTAAAGAATCAATCCAATGCTGAGATGGCAAGTCTTCTTCATGAAGAAGATATTAAATGGTATCAACGATCAAAAGCCCAATTTATCCCGGAAGGTGATTCGAATACGAGATACTTTCATAGTCTAGCTAATGACATACATAGAAAGAAACTCATTCATTCACTTATCCAAGAGGAGGGCACGATTGAACGCCATGAGCAACTCAAATCTTACATCACGAAGTACTATAAAAATTTGTTTGGAGAGCCGGATGCAGATAATTTCTCGCTAGACGAATCCCAAACAAATGATATTCCGCAAGTTTCCGATCAGAAAAATGCCCATCTGATAGCTCCTTACTCTGAGGAGGAGGTGAAGAAGGCGGTATTCCAAATGGAACACAACAAAGCTGAAAGTGCAAGGTGTCCCCATGTATGGTTTTGGTAATTAATGACAATCCTTATGGACTGATGTTTGTGTTGAGTTATTCTTGTAGGTTTGTCCATTGGCATCACTTGAACTCCATGTGTTGGATTCAAGGTTGTATGCCATCAAGATCATTGATTATAATGGAAATATTTGATATGATCAATAAGATGAAAAGATACAAGGTTGATCAAGACTAAGTGCAAAGAGTGGATTCAAGTTGATCAACACACAAAGCTAAATGATATACCATGTGGGATCATGTGATCCAATGGTATGGTAAGAATTTGTCCATATAGCTTTGTGAACTAACCCATTATGTGTGTGTGGCATTCCTTTGTTGGGGTTAGGTATCTCTCCATGGGCTTGCATCAAAAGGAAGATTTCTTATAGCTCATGGAGGATGACGTCAAGTGGTGAT
Organism: Poa pratensis; assembly: GCA_947311845.1. NCBI lineage: Eukaryota > Viridiplantae > Streptophyta > Magnoliopsida > Poales > Poaceae > Poa > Poa pratensis. The sequence goes on along the minus strand of CAMZMU010000091.1, from coordinate 45,271,916 downwards.
CGTCATCAAGATTGAGGTGTGCAAGTTCAAGATGGGCATCTAGAAGATATCATGCTTGAAGCTTGCAACCCATTTGAAGATAATGGTCAAGTGAAGATGCTCCTAAGAGAGGCACTCCCATCTTGGTGTATGGGGGAGCGATATGTGAGTCTTCACCAAGCAAAGCGCAATCAAGAAAGGTGCTCCACTTGAAGAGATCAAGATCGTCATCATCTAACTCAAGTGGAATGCGTAAGCCAAAGATATGATCTTGATAGAGTTTCTTTTTACTGGTCTCATCGTGTTAGTAGGAGACTGGGTTATAGGATAGACGCCGTACTATCAAGAGGGCTCTCAAGTGAGTAACTTGATCGCATCTTTGTGGAGAGCTCAAACCTTTGCATACTTGGCATATCATCTTTCTTGGTTCTTATTTGGTTCTTCTCCGTGTTGGGTTTTGGTGCTTGTTGTGATCTTCATGACAAGCCCAAGTTCTCCGAAAACGGATTTTGTATGGAAAACTGATGACCCACAAGTATACGGGGTGTATCGTAGTACTTTCGATAAATAAGAGTGTCGAACCCAACGAGGAGCAGAAGGTGCTGACAAGGAGTTTCGGTAAAGGTTTCACTGTAAATGCTAGCAGACAAGTTTTTAGGGGTTTTTGATATAGCAGGTAAATAAAATGCGAGTAAGTAAAAGACAGTAATAATAATTGCAGCGAGTGGCCCAATCCTTTTTAGAGCAAAGGACAAGCCGGTTGGTTTACTTATGATGACAAAATGTTCTTGAGGACACACGGGATTCTAGTCAAGTGCTTTCGCTTCACATAGTTGATTAATCTTCATTGTTTTGATAAGTGTTGTGTGGGTGAACCTATGCTAATGCACCGCCCTTACTTGGACTAATACATACTTGTGATTATACCTCTTGCAAGCATCCGCAGTTACAAGAAAGTAATTAAGATAAATCTAACCACAGCCTTAAACTCTGAGATCCTACGCTCCCTTGTGCACCGGTATACTAACGGGGGTTTAGGTTTCTGTCACTCCGGCAACCCCACAATTAGCAACCAAATACACAATGCACTCCTCTAGGCCCATAAAGGTGAAGTGTCATGTAGTCGACGTTCACACGACACCACTAGAAGAATAGCACCACAACTTAAATATCAAACCATTAAATATTACTCAACATAATTCCACTACTAACAGCGTGACTTCTCCCATGTCCTCAAGAACTAATCGAACTACTCACGAGACATCATATGGATCATGATCAGAGGTGATATAATGATGGATAACGATCTGAACATATACTTTAATTCACCGATAAAACTCAATAGCATCAACCACAAGGAGTAATTAACACCGGGAGAGTTTCCCCTATGAACTAAACAAAGTATAGCCCTAGATGTTACAGCGGAACGAGATGGTGCAGCGGTGATGGTGGTGATGGCGGTGGAGATGATGATGATGATCCCGATGAAGTCCAGCGCGATGACGATGAGGATGGCGATGATCTCCCCCTCCGGGAAGGAATTTCCCCGGCAGATTTCTCCCTGCCGGAGAGCTTTTCTCTCTCTGTGGTTTCCGCCTCGTGGAGGCGGCGGAATATTTTCTCACGGACTCCCCGTGTCTTAGGGTTTCTGGGGGATGAAGTACGCGAAGGGGGAGCGCCTGAGGTGGGCCAGGGGCACCACACCTGGCTAGGGCGCGGCCAAGGTGGGCCCCGCGCCCAGGGGTGGTGTGGGCCCCTCCTGGCCCATCTCAGCCTCCCCTTTTGGCTTAGTCCATCTTCTGATAAAATAGGAACATCTGTCTTCTCGGAAATATTTTTAGTGCTCCAGAAATATAGTGCCTTGACGTTGCTTTTTCCAGCTGAAATCTGACTCCGGCAGTTAATTATCCAATGATCATCAAACATGCAAAATAAGACAAAATAACATAAGTAACTCCTCTTAATATGAAATATATCATTGAATAACAGTAAATTATGCTATAAAATAGTGATGCAAAATGGACGTATCAACCCCCCCAAGCTTAGACCTCGCTTGTCCCCAAGCGAAAGCTGAGCTCAGTAAACTAGAACAAAAGTTTATGGAGTGAAGCGTCGATAATAAAGAATACGGACAAGAAGCATCAGTAATTACTAAACAACACACTCATTTTAAACAGCAACTACTCTTCATATAACCTAACTTGAACATGAGTAGTGAAACAACCACAATAAAAATACACGAAGGAAATTATAGATTAGTAATGGCACACTTCATTCTTGGTCATAGAACAATAAGCAATCAATACTTATCTTTCGAAAGGAGTCTTTATATTAGAGCTTATATTGCAGAACTTCCACACTCAATTATCACACCTTCTTTACAGTCATTGATAACTTGCAAAGCTATATTCTTAGAGGCAAAAGTCTTTGTGCTAAGACAAGAAAGGATAAAGACATGATTGACAATATTAATGATATATATGGTTGAATCACAACAACTCAAATGCTTGCTCAAGGAAGAAGGAAATAGGTGTACTGACTCAACATGAAAAGTAAAAGAAAGGCCCTTCGCAGAGGGAAGCAGGGATTAAGTCATGTGCTAGAGCTTTTAAGTTTTTGAAATCATATAGAGAGCAAAAATTAAGTTTTGAGAGGTGTTTGTTAATTGTCAACGAATGGTAGCGGGTGAAAACAGTATTCTCCCTGTCAAACAGACTTTTAAGAGCGGCTCCCATGAAGGACGTTATTTCTACCAGCAAGGCAGATCATCCCTCTTTCTCTTTGGTTTACACACGCAGATATTTCACTGTTTGTCATGCTTACTGATAATCAGGGCAAAAGTGTGAAGAGAATTAAGCGTTAAAGTTGTAATTAATTGGGACTGGGCATCCCGTTGCCAGCTCTTTTTGCAAGTTATTGGATAAGCGGATGTATATGCCACTAGTCCAGGTGTAAAGTCTGTTTGACAAGTAGAATAAAGGATAACCACACTACTTCCTCATGAGCTAGTAAACATTGACACAAAAGGGAATAATAACATTTTGAATAATTTAAAGGTAGCACATGAAAAATTTACTTGGAGTGGCAAAGAAATACCACATATAGGAAGTTATGGTGGACACAAATGGCATGGGTTTGGTTCAAGGATTTGGATGCACGAGAAGCATTCCCTCTCAGTACGGTGGTTAAGGCTAGCAAGGTCATGTAGCAAGCATAAAAGTTGGGGGATACACACAAATATATATGTAATAGAAGCAACCATGCTATCTTCCCTGTAAGCACAAATGTTTTAACTCAAAGAATACTAATCTTATTGGCTAGCAAGAAAGAAAGATAAAGGGATAATATTTTTGCATGTAATTCCCTCCTTCTACTTAAGTTTTCATGGTATTGCTACTAATGACCAATACTAAGTTTGCCACAACTAATATAATTTACTTAATGTACCCAAAAGTGGCGTCAATACTAATGGCAAGATCAGCACATAAAGAAGATTGCAGGCTAAAATAAAATGTACCGAAAGTAAAGGTGGAACTTCTCATTAATATTCTGAACAAAGACACACTCAAACCAACGGATACATGGATAACTAAAGGATTGACACTCCACATCGCAAACCATCTTATAAGATAACTTCTCTACTCATGATATGACCACGAAATTATAAAAACGAAAGGATAAAGATGATACTGGGCACTCCCCCAAGCTTGGAACAAGCCAAGGGAGTGCCATTACCCCTTGACGATTTAGGCTTGATCTCTTGGTGGCGACGGTGGTACTACGGCAATCGGGGTTAGGAAACGTTCGAGCATCCGGCGGAGCCTGTTATTCTCATCTTGAAGTATTTCCACCTCAGCTCTCAGGATACGAAATTGGTCACAAAACTCGTTCGTGGTTCGGAGAGCTTCAGCAGCTGCAGGGGAAAACCGCAAATCTGGAATTGGTGGGGTGACTCCCTGCACATTATGAGAAAAAGCACGTTGAGGATTAATTGATCCCACAAAGGTGGAGTTGCTCGGCCTTGATTCTCCTTGTTGGCGAGGCTGGCCAGCTTGCACCTCCTCTCTGATGCTTCGATCCATGTCAGCTCTCCTAGCAGCAATCTCCTCCTCCGTCGCCCCCGTTCCCTCTTCCACATCGCGTTCGAGTTCACGTCGGCGCCTTGCTGCATACTTCTCACCGTACACTCCTCGCGACGCCATGTAGGGACTTGAAATTCCTGTCAGAACAGCTTGAAAACGAAACACGGCGAAAACACGATATACGGACCTCGAGAGATCCGGGTGATATATAGCAAAAAGTTTTACAACAAAAGGAAGGTACAGGACGAAACGGGGTCGGAGACGGGCTCCGAGGTGCCCACACGCACCCACGGCGCGGCCAGGGTGGGGCCCGCGCCCAGGGGTGGTGTGGTGCCCTCGGGCACCGTTTCCTACCCTTTTCCGACTCATAATTTTCCATATTATGTAAAAACAACAAATATTTAGGTTGAAAAGTAAATCGCGAACTTTTTCTTACCGAAACTGTTACCTATTCCAAATCAGCTTTTGCAGTTGTCTGAATTTGACTTTTTATAAAATCCTCTGGAGTTACCACTTTGATAAATCAACATCTTCATTATAAGAATCTCCAGAAATGTAATGCTTGAGTCTTTGACCATTAACCACTTGTGGTCTGTCCCCATCTAGTGAATTGATTTTAATCGCACCTGAGCGATAGACCTCCTCAATGATATAAGGTCCTTCCCATTTTGAAAGTAATTTTCCTGCAAAAAATCTGAGACGAGACCTATACAATAAAACTTTTTCACCTACGTTAAATTCTCTCTTAAGAATTCTTCTATCATGCCATTGCTTAACTTTCTCTTTAAAGAGCCTAGCATTTTCATAAGCTGCATTTCTCCATTCATCTAAAGAATTCAAATTAAGCAATCTCTTTTTACCGGCAAGTTTAAAGTCTCTATTAAGTTCTTTCACCGCCCAATAGGCTTTATGTTCTAATTCTAAGGCAAATGACAAGCTTTTCCATAAACCATTTTGTAAGGAGACATTCCCATAGGATTTTTATAAGCAGTTCTATAAGCCCACAAAGCATCGTTAAGCTTTTTAGACCAATTTTTTCTAGATTTATTAACAGTCTTTTGCAAAATAGACTTAATCTCTCTATTTGACAATTCTACTTGACCACTTGTTTGGGATGATATGGTGAAGCAATTCTATGATTAACATCATACTTAGCTAGAGTTTTTCTAAAAGCACCATGAATAAAATGAGAACCCCATCAGTCATGAGATATCTAGGCACACCAAACCTAGGGAAGATAATATCTTTAAGCATTTTTAATGATGTCTCACCATCAGCACTAGAAGTTGGTATAGCTTCTACCCATTTAGTAACATAATCAACAGCAACAAGTATATGAGTATAACCATTTGAGGAAGGAAAAGGACCCATAAAGTCAAATCCCCAACAGTCGAAAGGTTCAATAACAAGAGAATAATTCATAGGCATTTCATTACGTCTACTAATGTTACCTACTCTTTGACATTCATCACATGATAAAACAAATTTTCTAGCATCTCTAAAAAGGGTAGGCCAATAAAAACCTGATTGTAGAACCTTTTGCGCAGTTCTATCTCCAGCGTGATGTCCTCCATAAGCACTTCCATGGCATTTGCTCAATATTTCTTTCTGTTCATACTCAGGAACACATCTTCGCATAATGCCATCTACTCCTTCTTTATACAAATGTGGGTCATCCCAAAAATAATGCCTCAAATCATAAAAGAACTTTCTTCTTTGCTGAGCTGTAAAGGTCGGAGGCAAATACTTGGCAACAATAAAATTAGCATAATCAGCATACCAAGGACTTTCGCGTGAGCTTACCTTTATCGCAGCCAATTGTTCATTTGGAAAACTATCATTAACAGGTATAGGATCATCTGAAATGTTTTCTAATCTAGACAAATTATCAGCAACAGGATTTTCAGCACCTTTCCTATCTACGATATGTAAATCAAATTCTTGCAGTAGAAGTACCCATCTTATGAGCCTAGGCTTAGCATCTTTCTTTTCCATAAGGTATCTAATAGCAGCATGATCAGTGTGAATAGTAACTTTTGAATCAACAATATAAGGTCTAAATTTATCACAAGCAAAAACAACTGCTAAAAATTCCTTTTCAGTAGTAGCATAATTCTTTTGAGCGGCATCAAGTGTTTTACTAGCATAATGAATAACATTTAACTTCTTGTCTACCCGCTGTCCAAGAACAGCTCCTACAGCAAAATCACTAGCATCACACATTATTTCAAAAGGTAAAGTCCAATCAGGAGGTTGAACAACAGGAGCTGTGATTAAAGCTTTTTTAGAGTTTCAAAAGCTTCCTTGCAATCATCATCAAAAACAAAAGGTACATCTTTTTGAAGAAGATTAGTGAGGGGTTTTGAAATTTTAGAGAAATCTTTAATAAACCTCCTATAAAAACCGGCATGACCGAGAATACTACGGATACCTTTCACATCCCTTGGACAGGGCATTTTCTCGATTGCTTCAACTTTAGCTCTGTCCACTTCAATACCTCTTTCAGAAATTTTGTGCCCTAGGACAATTCCTTCATTAACCATGAAATGACATTTCTCCCAATTAAGAACAAGATTTGTCTCCTCACATCTCTGCAAAACTTTATCAAGATTGTGCAAGCAATTATCAAAGGAAGTTCCGTAGACGGAAAAATCGTCCATGAATACTTCCACAATTTCTTCACAAAAACCATGAAAAATAGCAGACATGCATCTTTGGAACGTAGCAGGAGCATTACACAAACCAAAAGGCATACGTCTATAAGCATAAGTTCCATAAGGACAAGTAAAAGTAGTTTTCTCTTGATCTTGTGCTTTAACAGCAATTTGTGAGAATCCAGAATAACCATCAAGGAAACAAAAATGGTTTTCTTAGACAACCTTTCTAACATTTGATCAATAAAAGGCAAAGGATAATGATCTTTCTTAGTTACTTTATTGACCTTTCTAAAATCAATGCACATCCTATATCCCAACTACTACTCTTTGAGGAATAAGTTCATCATTTTCATTTGGTACAACAGTAACTCCTCCTTTCTTAGGGACACAATGCACAGGACTTACCCATCTACTATCAGCAATAGGATAAATTATACCAGCATCAAGAAGTTTTAATACCTCATTTCTTACCACTTCTTTCATCTTAGGGATCAAGCGACGCTGATGCTCAACAACAGGTTTTGCATCGGGTTCAATGTTGATGGCATGTTGACATATAGTAGGAGAAATCCCCTTTAAATCATCCAAAGTGTATCCCATAGCTCCTCGATGTTTCTTTAGTACTTCTAATAACCTTGCTTCTTCATTACCTGAAAGTTTAGAACTAATAATAGCAGGATATACTTTCCTTTCATCAAGATAAACATACTTAAGATTATCAGGTAACGGTTTTAAATCGAAGACAGGATCTTCCTTAGGAGGCGCTGAGGTACCCAAATCTTCCACAGGCAAATTATGCTTAAGTATTGGTGGTTGACGAAGAAAGGCATTGTCAATCTCATTCCTCTCCTCCATAAATACTTCACTTTCGTGTTCCTCCATGAATTGCTGCAAGGCATTGTTAGGAGCAACAGCAATAGAAGCAAGTTGTTCAACTTGAAAATTCTCATTAGGTAATTCAGTTTCATAAAGTTGTTTACCAAACTTAGAGAAATTAAACTCATAAGATTCTCCATTAAATTTAGTGTAAATTTTCTCTTTCTTACAATCTATAATGGCACCACATGTATTCAAGAAAGGCCTACCAAAAATAATGGGACAAGCTTTACTAGCAACAGAACCAAGTACTAGAAAATCAGCAGGGTATTTAGTCTTACCACATAAAACTTCAACATCTCTCACAATACCAATTGGGAGATAGTTTCTCTATTAGCAAGCTGAATAACCACATCAATCTCCTCAAGTTCGCAAGGACCAATTTCATGCATAATTTCTTTATAAAGATCAAAAGGAATAGCGCTAGAACTTGCACCAATATCACATAAACCATAATAGCAATGTTCTCCTATTTTGACTGAAAGCACAGGAACACTTGTTTTCCTAGCTCTACTGGGATGTGAAACAATATTAGAGGCATCTTCACAAAAGATAATATGTCCTCCTTCTACATTTTCAGTTACCAAATCCTTTACTATTGCTATTGTGGGTTCAACCGCTATTTGTTCAGCAGGTTCTAAAGCTTTCTTTGCACTTTTATTAACCACACTAGCTATGATAGAATGTTCCCTAATTTTAACAGGAAAAGGTGGTTTCTCAATATAAGGTTCTGGCAAGATACGATCAACTGTATGAACTTCAATGTTTTTAATATTGGCAGAATTAGTATTATCTTTGTAAGGCAAATGATACTTATTGCAACTTTCTTTAGGAACATCAAGATAAGAGGCAAAAGCCTTGTAACAGTTTGCAATAACTTGAGAATCAAGACCATACATATCATAGAGATTACGAAAATTATCAGTATTCATAAAAGTTTTAATGCATTCGTAATCATGCTTTATACCTGATTCTCTACCTTTGTCGTTCTCCCATCCTTCAGTATTTTCCTCAATCCGATCAAGAAGGTCCCATTTAACTTCCTCTTTATTACGCGTAAATGATCCAGCACAAGAGGTATCCAATAGAGTTTTATCTTGAAGAGAAAGCCTTGCATAGAAGTTATCAATAACAACATTACCAGGAAGCTCATGAATGGGGCATTTGAGCATTAATGATTTCAATCTCCCCCACGCTTGGGCAATACTTTCTCCATCATGAGGCCAAAAATTATATATATGATTCCGATCTTGATGAATTTCACTAGGAGGATAAAATTTAGAATAAAAGAGAGGCACAATCTCCTCCCAGCCAATAGAACGCCCATTTTTCAGCATCCTATACCATTTTGCAGCTTTACCAGTCAACGATATAGAAAACAATTTCTTCTTGACCTCTTCCATTGAAATACCTGCACACTTGAACAACTCGCATAATTCATGAATAAATAGCAAATGATCCCCAGGAGGGACAGTTCCATCTCCTGCATAGCGGTTATTCGTAACTCGTTCAACAATTTTCATAGGTATTTTAAATGGAATTACTTGATCAGGTGGTTCCTCTTCTACTACCTTAGCAGTGGTAGTAGTATTTCCAAACAGGGATTCAAATGGAGATCTCTCCATGATAAAATAAAGTAGCAAGCAGAAATAAAAATAGCACCTACAGTAAAAGTTTCCCTTACCAATTCCACTTACCAATAGCGCTTCACTCCCCGGCAACGGCGCCAGAAAATAGTCTTGATGACCCACAAGTATAGGGGGTGTATCGTAGTACTTTCGATAAATAAGAGTGTCGAACCCAACGAGGAGCAGAAGGTGCTGACAAGGAGTTTCGGTAAAGGTTTCACTGTAAATGCTAGCAGACAAGTTTTTAGGGGTTTTTGATATAGCAGGTAAATAAAATGCGAGTAAGTAAAAGACAGTAATAATAATTGCAGCGAGTGGCCCAATCCTTTTTAGAGCAAAGGACAAGCCGGTTGGTTTACTTATGATGACAAAATGTTCTTGAGGACACACGGGATTCTAGTCAAGTGCTTTCGCTTCACATAGTTGATTAATCTTCATTGTTTTGATAAGTGTTGTGTGGGTGAACCTATGCTAATGCACCGCCCTTACTTGGACTAATACATACTTGTGATTATACCTCTTGCAAGCATCCGCAGTTACAAGAAAGTAATTAAGATAAATCTAACCACAGCCTTAAACTCTGAGATCCTACGCTCCCTTGTGCACCGGTATACTAACGGGGGTTTAGGTTTCTGTCACTCCGGCAACCCCACAATTAGCAACCAAATACACAATGCACTCCTCTAGGCCCATAAAGGTGAAGTGTCATGTAGTCGACGTTCACACGACACCACTAGAAGAATAGCACCACAACTTAAATATCAAACCATTAAATATTACTCAACATAATTCCACTACTAACAGCGTGACTTCTCCCATGTCCTCAAGAACTAATCGAACTACTCACGAGACATCATATGGATCATGATCAGAGGTGATATAATGATGGATAACGATCTGAACATATACTTTAATTCACCGATAAAACTCAATAGCATCAACCACAAGGAGTAATTAACACCGGGAGAGTTTCCCCTATGAACTAAACAAAGTATAGCCCTAGATGTTACAGCGGAACGAGATGGTGCAGCGGTGATGGTGGTGATGGCGGTGGAGATGATGATGATGATGATCCCGATGAAGTCCAGCGCGATGACGATGAGGATGGCGATGATCTCCCCCTCCGGGAAGGAATTTCCCCGGCAGATTTCTCCCTGCCGGAGAGCTTTTTCTCTCTCTGTGGTTTCCGCCTCGTGGAGGCGGCGGAATATTTTCTCACGGACTCCCCGTGTCTTAGGGTTTCTGGGGGATGAAGTACGCGAAGGGGGAGCGCCTGAGGTGGGCCAGGGGCACCACACCTGGCTAGGGCGCGGCCAAGGTGGGCCCCGCGCCCAGGGGTGGTGTGGGCCCCTCCTGGCCCATCTCAGCCTCCCCTTTTGGCTTAGTCCATCTTCTGATAAAATAGGAACATCTGTCTTCTCGGAAATATTTTTAGTGCTCCAGAAATATAGTGCCTTGACGTTGCTTTTTCCAGCTGAAATCTGACTCCGGCAGTTAATTATCCAATGATCATCAAACATGCAAAATAAGACAAAATAACATAAGTAACTCCTCTTAATATGAAATATATCATTGAATAACAGTAAATTATGCTATAAAATAGTGATGCAAAATGGACGTATCAAAAACTTGTTGCGTTTTCGGGTTGAAAATATTATCGGTTTATCCTTGAGGAAAGTTCCACACCTCCATGTGTGTCAACTTAACTCTTGTTGCTATCTTTCTAACAAAATTGGTTTCATCCCATTTGGTTTTTCCTTGCATTAGTTATGTCTGTTCTGCTGTTTCTGTCAGTTTGCAAAATCGAATATTGGGCCGGACTATTTGTGTCAGGGCCGGATATTCCGGGGTGCTGGTTTTTCTGCTAAGGAACTTGTGTGCGAGCCTCTGGAGAAACCGGAATATTGGGCCGGACCTTTTGTTTCTGGCCAGATATTCCGGCCCCAACTGAGTCTGGATATTTCGGGGGGGGGGGGGGGCGGATATTCCGGCCCCAACTCAGGCCGGATATTCCGGCCCCAGTTTCCTGCAACGGCTCTATTTTTGGGGGGATCTATAAAAGGCCCCTTCTTCCCCAAAGAGACCAAGCTTTCAGCAGCACGTTTTTCTCTCTCTCCCCCACCATTGTTGACCTTGGAAAGCTTGCCTCTCTCTCAATTCCTCCCATGATTCTTGCATACCTTTGAGGGAAAAGAGAGAGGAGATCTAGATCTTCATTTCCACCAATCCATCTCTCCTCTAAGTGAGGGGAACCCTTTCGATCTAGTTCTTGAAGTTCCATTTGTTGAGTTCTTCTTTGTTCTTCCTCTCTTCTCTCCCCACAAGCATTTGTTGCTTTTGGTAGGATTTGGGAGTGAAGGATTTGAGCACTTCTTGTGTTCTTGCCTTTGCTTTTGTGCATCGGTTTGCTCTCTCCACGAGGATTCGTGGAAGTGAAAGTTCGTGAGCTTGTTACTCTTGGGTCGTTGGACCCTAGACGGTGATTGAGACCTTTTGTGGTCACTTGGGAGCTCCCAATCCTTTTGTGGGTTGTGCCTCAAGATTGTTGTAAGGGACTCGATTTCCGCCCAAAAGGAATCAATAGTGGAAGGTGAACCGAGCTTTTGTGCGAGGTTCATCAGAGAATAGGGTGAGGCCATTTGTGGCGTCTTGAGTTTGAAACTCACACCTCTCCAACGGGACGTACTCCCCTAAAAAGGAGGAACTCGGGAATACATCATCGTCTCCGCGTGCCTCGGTTATTTCTATAGCCGAGCTCTTTACTTATGCAATTTACATTGTGATAGCCTTCGCGCTTGAAGTCTATATCTTGCTATCACCTTGTTTCTTGTCTTGCTTAGCATAAGTTGTTGGTGCACATAGGTGAACCTAGTATATTTAGGTTTTGGGCTTGTTAAATTAAAACACCTAGTTCTATTCCGCATTTATCAAGCCTAACCGAAAAAGTTTTAAATCGCCTATTCACCCCCCCCCCCCCTCTAGGCGACATCCTTGTCCTTTCAAAAGCGCCGGGTCCGGATGGTTTTCCAGCTGAGTTTTATCAAACTTTTTGGGACGTAATCCAATCGGACTTGTTAGAGATGTTCCACGCTATGCATGCTGGACAACTCGAACTATTTTCGCCTAAATTTCGGTGAGATTATTTTGTTGCCTAAGGTTAATGGAGCAGAAAGGATTCAACAATATAGACCTATATGTCTTCTAAACGTTAGCTTCAAAATATTCACTAAAACCGCTACTATTAGGATTAATTCGGTGGCTGATCATGTTCTGAGACCCACTTAGACGGCTTTTATGCAAGGTCGCAATATCCTTGATGGAGTTGTGATTTTGCATGAAACAGTTCATGAGATGCATCGGAAAAAGCTTAATGGAGTGATTTTAAAAATCGACTTCGAAAAAGCTTATGATAAAGTCAAATGGTCTTTCCTGCAACAAACACTCAGAATGAAAGGATTTTCGGATCAGTGGCGTGCAATGATACATAATTTCGTTTCCGGAGGAAGTGTCGCCATCAAAGTTAATGATGACGTTGGTAGATACTTCCAGACGAAAAAGGGATTACGGGAAGGCGATCCATTATCACCTATATTATTTAATATAGTTGCTGATATGCTTGCCATAATCATTGAGCGAGCGAAATTAGATGGGCAAATTCTTGGAGTGGTTCCACACCTAGTGGATGGCGGATTATCCATTCTACAATATGCTGAAGATACAATTCTTTTTATGGAACATGACATGGAAAAGGCACGAAACCTGAAATTAATATTGTCAGTGTTCGAGCAACTTTCCGGTCTAAAAATTAACTTCCATAAAAGCGAAGTGTTTTGTTTTGGCGATGCTTAGGACGAGGCTGCCCAGTATGCGGAGTTATTTGGCTACGGGCTAGGCCAGTTCCCAATTAATTATCTTGGCATCCCAATTCACTTTAGGAGGCTAACGCTTGCTCAATGAAAGCATGTTAAGGAAAGATTACAAAAAGATTGTGTAGTTGGAAAGGAAAACTACTATCTCTGGGTGGGAGACTGGTTCTCATAAATTCAGTCCTAACAAATATGGTACTGTATATGATATCCTTCTTCCAATTACCAAAGAGAGTCTTACATCGATTGGATTACTTTCGGTCTAGATTCTTTTGGTAAGGGGATAATGAAAAAAAGAAATATCGACTGGCAAAATGGGACGTAGTGTGCCTCCCTAAGGACCATGGTGGTCTTGGGATTCATGACCTACAGGTCAAGAAAAGAGCCCTACTTGCTAAGTGGCTGTTTAAGCTTCTCACCGAAGAGGGGGTGTGGCAAACTCTTCTTAGGAGGAAATACATAGGCTCAACTACGTTATCACAGGTTTCTTAGAAATCAGGTGATTCACATTTTTGGGCTGGTCTAATGGTGACGAAGAAATTCTTCTTCCCATATGGCTCTTTCTCCATTAAGGATGGGTCGGAGATAAGGTTCTGGGAGGATAGGTGGCTGGGAACTACCTCACTCCGAGAACAATATCCAGCTTTATATGATATAGTCCGTGACGTCACAAGAGTGATACACTCGCTCAAGTGTTGGTAGATAACATTCCAACGGTGATGTTCAGAAGAGATCTTGTTGGTCCCAAACTGGTTGCTTGGCACGAGTTGCTACAGCGTCTAATCCAGCCAGATGTGCCGGTAGATAATATAAGAAAATCTGGAAGATGAAGATTGCACTAAAAAACAAGGTTTTTACGTGGTATCTTCGTCGAGGAGTTATTCTTAAAAAAAACCTTGCAAAACGCAATTGGCATGAAAGTAAATAGTGTGTCTTCTGTCATAAAGACGAGACGATTAAACACCTATTCTTCAAATGCAAATTTGCTAATTCTATATGGTCCATCACCCACATAGGTTCTACTATATACCCTCCCAAAAGTATTGCTAATATTTCTGGCAACTGGCTGAATGGGGTGGATAATAGGTTTAAACAACTTATTAGGGTGGCAGCGCTTGCCGTAATATAGTCGCTTTGGCTATGTAGAAATGACAAGGTTTTTAATGATAAAAATTGCTCTCTTATGCAGGTTATCTACAGGACTACCGCTACTCTCCGTTCGTGGTCTCAGTTGCAATGTGTGGGGCATCGAGACATGTTTATGGAGGTGTGTACCAGACTGGAGGATACGGCGAGAGACTTTTTATCCCAACATGGATGGCAGCATAATTTGCGGATTGGCCCTCCACCATCATAGGCGTTATTACAATTTCTCATTATGATATGTATTTCGCCTTTTATGTTTCGAACTACAGACTTGTTTCGGCTGTGTGCATCTTGATTATGTTGAGGTTGGGTGTAATACTTAAACTTTTAAGTAATAAAGCTCCCTTTATCTAAAAAGGAAACTGTACCCCATATATGCGGACTCTACTCTAGCAAAGTTTGACCGTGGAATTTATTTGTGCTTTATTTTTTCCGGTTGAACTTCAGCCAAAAAGAGGTGCACAACTCGTCGGCAAGAAAACTGTTTTGGTCAGTGATGTTGCCAGTTTGTACATTTGCTCCTTTGGTTGTTTCTTCATAACCTCAACCAATCGCTGTGCAGCTTATAATTTGTGTTAGTGCAGTCTTTAATTGAGAGGTTTCGCACCCTGTGCGTTGTTCACAGTTCATGCTTGTCCTGAATATGCAAAGTTTGACCGTGGAATTCATTTGTGCCTATTATTTCAGATGAACTTCAGTGGAGAAGCGTCGCGCAACTTGTCGTCAAGGAAACTGTTACTTGGTCAGTGATGTAGCCAGTTTTTCTGTACATTTGCTCCGTTGGCTGTTTCTTCAGAACCTCAACGAGTCTCTGTGTAGCTTATATTGTGCTAGTTCAGTCCTTAATCGAGAAGTTTCTCCACCTTGGTTATAGTTCCTGATGTTGATCTCCACAGTGTTTAAATGGAAAGGGATAATAATATGGTCCAACTTGGTTTTTGTTTTCTGTTCTTGGCTAGCTATAGTTCCTGTTCAAAGCTAGGATCAGAGCAATTTCAGAAGCATGAGAAATTCTGAAACGGACCCAAACTGATTCACCATGAAGGCCAAAACCAAACAGTAAGTAATCAAAGATGGTCGGCACGGCCCAAAATTTTCACAAGGCGGAAGGATTACCATTGGCTAGATATATATCCACCTCTTCAATATTTATTAGGGGCCTAAGTGGTCAACTGCATGATCATTTCATCCAATTATAGGAGACCCGTAAGCAAAAGAAACCGAAATTAAGCTTTCCTCCTCGCAAGTGGTAGAGGGGATGGCTATTGGCTTGGTAGCCACCATCGTCAGTAAGCTACCTTGACGGTTGGAGCTGCACATGAGCTGAGCACGGCATACTCGTCTTCTTCATCCTATCGCTGTCACCTCACGTCAATGAAGAACCTTGTGAGTTGTGACACCTAGAAGACACACCACACACCTAAGCCCCGGCTAAACAGGCCATCTCCAAAGTAATCAGAATAAAATGCTGCAGCAATGGATTCCGATCTGAGACAAAGATCGCACGAAATTACGTGGAATCTGCTTCCGAATTCAGGAGCACAAATCTGCCAGAGGCGAGGCGTACCTTAGGAAGCGAGGGCTCTCCCATACCGAGATGTGGTGCTTCAAGCTGATGCTTCTTGGTGACTGCGGGGGTGGAGGGTGTCGGTGCAGAGACGACACCAGGACGCTACGGGCGTACGTGTACGCCCCGACAGCCCAGGACGTCGTCCAGCAGCGACGCTGAGATCGGCGTCACCTTCAACGACCGCGGCGGCCCGTCCGCCCCGCACTTCCTCCGCCTCCCCTTCTTGCAATTCCCCTCCCCTCTCCTAGCGGCAACGCCGAGATCGGCGTCGCTTTCAATGGCCATAGCGGCCTGATACGTCTCCAACGTATCCATAATTTCTGCTGTTCCATGCTTATATTATACCATTTGCTACATGTTTTATGTACACTTCATATCACTTTTATGCATTTTCTGGGACTAACCTATTAACAAGATGCCACAGTGCCAGTTCCCTGTTTTCTGCTGTTTTTGGTTTCAGAAAGTTACTTCTGGAAATATTATCGGAATTGCACGAAACAAAAGGCCAAGTCCCTATTTTCCAACACGTACACGGAGTCCGAAGGAGAGACGAAGACTCGCCACGAGGTGGCCAAACCATAGGCGGCGCGGCAGGGGGGCCCACCGCGCCGCCTGGTGGTTTGGGCCCCTCGGGGGTCCGCCGACATCGCCCCTTCGCCTATTTATTCCCCGAGACGTGAAAACCCTAAAAAACCAAGTCATATTTCCAGAAGAGTTCCGCAGCGCCGCCGCATCGACGACAAGTTTCGGGGGACAGAATCTCTGTTCCGGCACGCCGTCGGGACGGGGAATTGCCCCCGGAGTCATCTCCATCGACACTACCGCCATCTTCATCGCCGCTGCTGACTCCCATGATGAGGAGGGAGTAGTTCTCCCCCGAGGCCGAGGGCTCTACCGGTAGCTATGTGGTTCATCTCTCTCCCATGGTGTGATCTTTATGTATCATGTGTATTGCTAGTATCGCTGAATACATTAATAATGTTTATGCTACTCAAGTGATTTTGTCTAGTTTCTGGAGTCATTGTGACAACACGGTATCAAGGTGACAGTGTGGGTACTTGTGTGACTCTATGAATAATTTAGACATTTACCATGGCTTATTCTTGGGAATTGTGGTGTTTGTTTACTCAGACTTTGAGGTGTGCTCTTGCAGCCCTACGCATAGTACTCTTACTTCATCAAGAAGGAGAATAATCCCGAGCAGTATTTACTTGTGTTCAGTTGTGCTAATCTAGTTGAATATGTAGATGTTACTCTTTATCTATTATGCACTCTATAGGTTACTTTAATATGAACTCCGGTACTCTCCACGGTGTAAAGGTGACAGTGTGTGCACCGTGTGTGATTCCTTTATGACGTTGTGGCGCTTGTTTACTCCGGCTTGAGGTGTGCTTTTGTAGCCCTACACAATGAATGGTGTTTGTTATCCAACAAGAGAGTGTTTAAGAGTAGCTTTTATTTATTCAGTTATGAGATCATTGTTGAGAGTGTCCACTAGTGAAAGTATGATCCCTAGGCCTTGTTTCTAAGCATTGAAACACCGTTTATCAAGTTCTGCTACATGTTTGCTTGCTGCCATCTTTATTTCAGATTGCAGTTACTACTTATAATCATCCATATTACTTGTATTTCACTATCTCTTCGCCGAACTAGTGCACCTATACATCTGACAAGTGTATTGGGTGTGTTGGGGACACAAGAGACTTCTTGTATCTTAATTGCAGGGTTGCTTGAGAGGGATATCTTTGACCTCTACCTCCCTGAGTTCGATAAACCTTGGGTGATTCACTTAAGGGAAACTTGCTGCTGTTCTACAAACCTCTGCTCTTGGAGGCCCAACACTGTCTACAAGAATAGAAGCACACGTAGACATCAAGCTATTTTCTGGCGCCGTTGCCGGGGAGGTAAGCGTTGGAAGGTATCTCCTTTAGATTCTGCAATTATTTCTTTTTGTTTCTTGTTTTTATTTTCACTAGTTAGGCTTAATGGAAAACAACAAAAAAATTAGAGATCTTTATGAACTTTATATTGAATTAGGACATGATGCTTTTGAGAGAGAAAATTAAAAAACCTATGGAGGCTTGTTTGCATGATGGTAGCAATGTATTACTATAAATTATTTGAACACCATTATTGCTAATGCTATGCAAAGTCTAAGCTTGGGGAAGCTGGTTTTGATGAATATGATTTTTAGTCCCCCAAGTTTTGAGGAGAAAATTTTCTTTGATGATACTTTGCCTCCAATTTATGATGATTATAATATGTGTGTATTTTGGTGCCACCTACTATGAGGATAAATATTATGATTATCTATGCCTGCAATTTATGATGATTACAATGATGGATGTGATACTTTTACTCTCACTATTACTAATGATAATGTCATGCTTATGTGGAGAGTAATGATACTTTTATGCATGTGGATCATGATAAGAATGCTTTATGTGATAGCTATATTGTTGAGTTTATTCATGATGCCGCTGAAAATTATTTTGAGAGAGGAAAGTATGGTTATAGAAATCTTATGTTACTAAACCACCTCTCTTTATGATGAAAGTTTTGAGCTTTCTCTTGATTTGCTTTTATTTGCTGGGTACTTTAAGACCTACTGGTTCTTATGAGAGAGGGAGACACGGTTCATATATCACAATAATATTAAGTCTCCTCTCTTTATGTTGAAATTTTTGAAGTTGCACTTGTTTTGCCTTCCTATGCTAGTCACTTTTGCTTTATTGATTTATTTCTTACAAGACTCCTTTGCATAGAAGTGGTTAGACTTAAATGTGTTTTATTTGCTTTTGATGCTCTCTTATATTCAACTCTTATCATATGAGAGCATCATCAAAATCACTATGCCTAGCTAAAAGGCTTTAAAGAAAAGCGCTTATGGGAGACAACCCATTTTTTATTTTCTGTTATTTTTGTTTTTCTTTTTTTTGAGTCAAGGTTTGTTACTTCTGTAGCAACTCCTTTGTATCTTTATTTTATCGCATTGTTGTGCCAAGTAAAGTTCTATATTGAAAGTTGATGCAAGATTTGGATTTCTGCGCAGTAACAGATTTTTAGCTGTCACGATTTGAGCTTTTCTCCCTGTAGAAATTAAAAATTCTGAAAAAATCACGCATATTCCTGAGATATGTACGCAACTTTCATTATTTTAGGCCAGATCCATCTGAGCAACTTAAGTGCCTCGAAAAAATTCGTCTTCCAGACTGTTCTGTTTTTGACAGATTCTGCCTTTTGTTTTGCATTCGCTCTTTTACGTGTTTGTGTGGATTTCTTTGCTCCACAAAGCATTGGTGGCTGTAGCTAATGTCCAGAAGCTTTGGGATGATTGTATCATTACAGAATATGAGAATTTTTGATTATGCACTAACCCTCTAATGAGAACTTCTTGAGTTTGGTGTGAAGGAAGTTTTCAAGGATCAAGCGAGAAGGGTGATATTATGTGATCAAGAAGAGTGAAAAGCCTAAGCTTGGGGATGCCCCCGTGGTTCATCCCAACCATATTCAGAAGACTCAAGCGTCTAAGCTTGGGGATGCCCAAGGCATCCCCTTCTTCATCAACAACTTATCAGGTCATCTCTAGTGAAACTATATTTTAATTCTTTCACATCTTATGCGCTTTACTTGGAGCGTCTGGTTTTTATTTTTTTTTGTTTTTGTTTGAATAAATTCGGATCCTAGCAATCCTTGTGTGGGAGAGAGACACGCTCCGCTTTTTCATGTGAATACTCATGTTCTTCACTTATATTTGTTGAGTATTCTTAACTAGCTACTGCAGTGCTTTTAGCTCCTGTTTTTCATGCATCTCTTCGAGCTGTTAGCACTTGTTTATAAATACTCTCTTGCTGCATTATATTATCATTTGGAGAGTTTATGTTTAAATAAATTGATTGGTGTTTGTTTGGAAGAAAGAAAATGCTACATGTAGTAGTTGGTATTGGAAAAGACATATGCATTCTTGTAGATCATTGTCTTGTTTCGATTTGATACTTTGCAATTGTTTTGAGCTCTCAAGTAGATCATGTTTAAGCTCTTGCATCATGTAGTTAAAGCCTAGTAGTGGAGAACTACCGTAGAGCTTGTTGAGACTTGGGATGCATATTTGTTCTCTCTAAGGTCTAGATATTTTCTGGTAAAATGTTTGAGCAACAAGGAAGACAGTGTAGAGTCTTATAATACTTGCAATATGTTTTTATGTGATTCTTGCTGTACCGGTTTATACTTGTGTTTGCTTCAAACAACCTTGCTAGCCTAAACTCTGTACTGAGAGGGAATGCTTCTCGTGCATCCAAAACTTGAGCCAAAACCCATGCCATTTGTGTCCACCATACCTACCTACTATGTGGTATTTCCTGCCATTCCAAGTAAATATTTCATGTGCTACCTTTAAACTATTCAAAACTTTATTACTCCTTATTTGTGTCAATGTTTTATAGCTCATGAGGAAGTATGTGGTGTTTTATCTTTCAATCTTGTCATTTACTTCTGACAGACTTTCACCAATGGACTAGTGGCATATACATCCGCTTATCCAATAATTTGCAAAAAGAGCTGGCAACGGGGTGCCCAGCCCCAATTAATTACAACTTTCATTAATAATTCTCTTCACATGTTTTGCCCTGATTTATCAGTAAGCAACTTAATTTGCAAATAGACACTCCTCCATGGTATGTGAATGTTGGAAGGCACCCGAGGATTCGGTTAGCCATGGCTTGTGTAAGCAAAAGGTTGGGAGGAGTGTCATCTATAAAGAAACTAAAATACATGTGTAAACAAAAGAGAAGAGGGATGATCTACCTTGCTGGTAGAGATAACGTCCTTCATGGGAGCCGCTCTTGAAAGTCTGGTTGACAAGGGGGTTAGAGTGCCCACTACCATTCGTTGACAACAACAAACACCTCTCAAATACTTATTTTGTGCTCTCTATATGCTTTCGAAAACTTAAAAAGCTCTAGCACATGATTTAATCCCTGCTTCCCTCTGCGAAGGGCCTATCTTTTACTTTATGTTGAGTCAGTTTACCTACTCCTTTCTATCTTAGAAGCAAACACTGTGTCAACTTTGTGTGCATTGATTCTTACATGTTTACTTATTGCACTTGTTATATTGCTTTATGTTGACAACTATCCATGAGATATACATGTTACAAGTTGAAAGCAATGCTGAAACTTAATCATCCTTTGTGTTGCTTCAATGCCTTTTACTTTGAATCTATTGCTTTATGAGTTACCTCTTATGCAAAACTTTTTGATGCTTGTCTTGAAAGTACTATTCATGAAAAGTTTTTGCTTATATGATTCATTGTTTACTCTTTATCTATTTGTTAGCAAACTATAGACATTTTTGAGTCACTTCATTCATGACATGAGCCTTGCAATATATTGATCAAGATTGTGTGAAAGCATGTCTCCTCAGAAATTATTTGTTGTTATCGTTTTACCTACTCGAGGACGAGTAGAACTAAGCTTGGGGATGCTTGATACGTCTCCAACGTATCATAATTTCTGCTGTTCCATGCTTATATTATACCATTTGCTACATGTTTTATATACACTTCATATCACTTTTATGCATTTTCTGGGACTAACCTATTAACAAGATGCCACGTGCCAGTTCCCTGTTTTCTGCTGTTTTTGGTTTCAGAAAGTACTTCTGCGAATATTCTCGGAATTGCACGAAACAAAAGGCCAGTCCCTATTTTTCCAGCACGTACACGGAGTCCGAAGGAGAGACGAAGGCACGAGGTGGCCAAACAATGGCGGCGCGGCGGGGGCCCCCGCGCCACCTGGTGGTTTGGGCCCCTCGGGTCCACCGACATGCCCCTTCGCCTATTATTCCTCAGACGCGAAAACCCTAAAAACCAAGTCATATTTCCAGAAGAGTTCCGCAGCGCCGCCGCCATCGACGACAAGTTTCGGGGACAGAATCTCTGTTCCGGCATGCCGGGGACGGGGAATTGCCCCCGGAGTCATCTCCATCGACACCACCGCCATCTTCATCGCCGCTGCTGACTCCCATGATGAGGAGGGAGTAGTTCTCCCCCGAGGCTGAGGGCTCTACCGGTAGCTATGTGGTTCATCTCTCTCCCATGGTGTGATCTTTATGTGATCATGTGTATTGCTAGTATCGCTGAATACATTAATAATGTTTATGCTACTCAAGTGATTTTGTCTAGTTTCTGGAGTCATTGTGACAACACGGTATCAAGGTGACAGTGTGGGTACTTGTGTGACTCTATGAATAATTTAGACATTTATCATGGCTTATTCTTGGGAATTGTGGTGTTTGTTTACTCAGACTTTGAGGTGTGCTTTGCAGCCCTACATAGTACTCTTGCTTCATCAAGAAGGAGAATAATCCCGAGCAGTATTTACTTGTGTTCAGTTGTGCTAATCTAGTTGAATATGTAGATGTTACTCTTTATCTATTATGCACTCTATAGGTTACTTTAATATGAACTCCGGTACTCTCCACGGTGTAAAGGTGACAGTGTGTGCACCGTGTGTGATTCCTTTATGACGTTGTGGCGCTTGTTTACTCCGGCTTGAGGTGTGCTTTTGTAGCCCTACACAATGAATGTGTGTTTGTTATCCAACAAGAGAGTGTTTAAGAGTAGCTTTTACTTATTCAGTTATGAGATCATTGTTGAGAGTGTCCACTAGTGAAAGTATGATCCCTAGGCCTTGTTTCTAAGCATTGAAACACCGTTTACACAAGTTCTGCTACATGTTTGCTTGCTGCCATCTTTATTTCAGATTGCAGTTACTACTTATAATCATCCATATACTTGTATTTCACTATCTCTTCGCCGAACTAGTGCCTATACATCTGACAAGTGTATTAGGTGTGTTGGGGACACAAGAGACTTCTTGTATCTTAATTGCAGGGTTGCTTGAGAGGATATCTTTGACCTCTACCTCCCTGAGTTCGATAAACCTTGGGTGATTCACTTAAGGGAAAACTTGCTGCTGTTCTACAAACCTCTGCTCTTGGAGGCCCAACACTGTCTACAAGAATGAAGCACACGTAGACATCAC